>JAPPVO010005795.1:0-49748 GCA_030407325.1 Camellia japonica | reverse complement strand
GCGGCTTGTTGTTTAGAAAATTCCGCTTGGCGGATGGCATCCTCCTACATCTGTTTCATGCTATCGTGCATTTGGCGTATCATCGCCTCCATCCCTGATGTATTCTGCTGTTCCATCTGAATGACGGTAAATGTATCTCTATGGCAGACACAGAAATCTCAACCTGACTGGTTTACTGTCAAAGTAGCCCTCTGTCCCGGTAATCCCTGTTCTGACACACTGCGCCTCCCTCGGCTTCTTCTGATAATTGGGGGTAAGAGTGGAACACTGGATGTCCGTCAACCAGATCCTCGGATCGATTGAGTCGGCGACCTCGTGTCCAAAGTGCTTGGGGGTAGTATCTACTGGTTCGGAAGCAATCGTGCTAAAAACTGCCCCTAGCAAAAGATAATAAAGCGAAAAGGAAATAAATAACCAGTTAAACGGGCAGCATAACAGCTTAAATTAAATACACACAACACACGTCGGGCATACAACACACAGTTGATAACTGAAATACACTGTCCTCAATCACTGATCACTGTTCTGTATCACTGTTCCCCAAAACTGAATCCGATATCCGCAGACAACTGATTCTCAGATACTGACTGATGCCCGCAGGCCTGATGCCCAAAGTCACAGATTGATACATGCATTCCCTGTAGAGACACACTCTAGCAAGCACATAGCAGATAAGTGAGAGCCAAAACACCCCTATGTTGGAGGAGGGTTTCCCTGTCCTATTTTGTCAGGAGCTAGGGTTTTACTACGCACACAGCGGGTTTCAAACAACCTATAAACGGGTAAGCAACCTGTCCTAGTTTGGAATGGTCACTATGGATCCGAATATGCACTAGGTCGAATGGTCAAAAAGGGTCCGCGGTAAAACCGGGTTTGTGTTCCCATGCTGTCAGAGCCAAAGCCGATCAGCCTTATGGACATGCCTTGACAAGACAAGCCTCCAGCAAATCGTTCGGGAATGGCATATGGCAAACACGATGTCCTAGGCGCACCAATGCAAATGCAATGCAAAGAAACACACAAGTGTAGTCAAAACCCATATCATGAGTTTCAGTCAAGTTCTCTAATCCCAGTAAGTTCGCCAGAAACTGTAGACGTCCCCGAACGCCCCGGAAGGGTTAAGTCCCGTTCTGTTCGATATTGGGCTCACTACAGTTCGAAGGACTCAAATGTCACGGTTTTAATCTTGAACCAAGAGTCCAAATCCGGCAAATCGTTTTTGAAAAGATTTTTTTGAAAGAAGTGCCAAACATGGACTGCTTCGCCAGATACAGAGTCGCCACCTAAATGTTTTTATTTTTGGGAAATTTAGAAACCCTGACTCGGTGCCAAAGGCACCGTGTCCATCATCACCAAAGTTGCCTCGGCTCGGGAACTTGGGTACGATTGGGAAGGTCACTTCGTGAGCACCCCCGCTCGCCCGGTCAAAGACGGCCTCTACTAACCATGATATCTTCTATTTTTGAAAACATTGTGTGTTCTTTTCCGGTTATTAGCCTAGATTTACTATGTGATGCGCACAGCATACAAGTATAGACTGAGTCGCCTGAATTGGAACAAACATTTCATGTTTGTTTGTTTGAAAATGGTTTGATGGTGCTACCCGCAGGTAGGCTAAGACGTGGATTTGCCACCCTCGGGTGGGCTTAGAAAAACATGATTTTGCCACTATCTAGTGGCTTAAAACAAACATTTGATGAATTGTCCCACTCCAAGTAACCCAACCTCCACCCACAGGCATTCAAGGCAGTTATATCACATAAGCACATAGCCTCATGGTAAGCATGCTATTCATGGCAGTCACTCACACGCATGCAAGGATGCTAAAGCATAAACTCACCGAGTACTCCAAGCCAAAAGAAGCTCATTAGAAATCATGCATGATCCTAATATGCTAGAATGCCTAATGCAACACATGCAGAATGCAACTATAGCAGGCTCGGCTATTCTAACATGGCATATGGAATGCTACAGCTACATGTATTCATCTTGTAATTGAAGTACAATGCAGTTAGTATGGTGCGCCGAGCCCGGTGCATGCAAGACAGATGAATGAATGCAAATGCTATCACATACTGTATGCTAATTGAAATATGCCCTAATCTAACCATCATAAGCAGGTAAATAAAAGGGAAGAAAGACGTGGGGTTGGAAGACATACATCACACTCACCCACACTTATTACAATTTTGCCCTCGCACAGAGGGTCCGAATAAATATACAGTCCCGAATAAAGAATAGTACAGTCCAAATAATACAATCCAAATAATGTACAATTCCTAATTAATTAACAAATTAACTAAGAAAGCTGTAAAACTAGCATGCAAGCCAGGACTGCCTTGATTCTGATGAACGCTGCATTTTTGGGCTGCTTTGCGCGGAAATCCACTGGGATGCCCCAATTAGCCTCTGTTTGCAATGTTTTCTCGAAATGCGTATCAGACTCCGAAAAGTTGCTGATTCTCCATTTTGCTGCAACAGAGAGCAGAAAAAGGGCATAGCAATGTATTTCACAAATATATGCATGCCTCGATCCTCGTGCCACCAATCACGCATATCGATGCATGATGGCCGAGGAGCCGAGTTGCACAACTCAATATAGGATGAATGCGTATGAATGCTACAACAAAACCTAACTCCATCATGGATAATCCGGAGTGTCAGGTGACTTGGGGATTGAGACCCGTTCCATCGCTCGGAGTACGAAACGTGCCTCGTTTCCCGTGCCCGGGCTAACTCCTATCCCGAACACGATGCGATATGCATGATATGCATGAAATGTAGCTAATATGCAACCCTAACATACACAATGTCATGGAATGGCATACACGCTATACGAGGTAATACAACCGGGCATACACAATGCTATGGGTGAAATGGAATACGCAATGCAATAATGGGCTTACACCAACATGAGAGAGCCTCAGCCACACTCACATAGGAGGCCATCAGATGAAACAAGATACCTCAAAGTGCGTGCTCGCGGGCACGCAAACCGAGAACGGACCCTCAGGCATCGAAATGCCACTCTAATGAGACATAGCAAAGACATGGAATATGATATGAAATATGCAAAATCAGTGGCAAAATGAGGGGCAAAATAGCCCGAAATGAGGCGAAATAATACCCGATGTATGAAATGATCCCGAACATGGATTTCAATGCATAAAATGGCCTACAGCTATACCATACATGCATAATTGATACATGACATGAAAGGCAGAAGCAAGGCAGCCCCAAAAATCACATTTTTACAGTACAAAACAAGGCCAACAGCAATCACAAGTAGGGCTAAGATGGCATACAAAAATGGCTCCTCAAGGGAGGTCATGAAGCAAGTGGTAGATGCAAAGCCCAAATGGAAAAATACCCTTCTAAAACACTGAATATGGGCTAAAAATATGAACATTTACAGTAGATGACAAACCACAAATCAGTATGCAAACATGCTCAAAATGCAATGCAAGATTAAGGCCAACAAGAGGCTATAACATGAGGTATACAAAGAATTCACCAAACAGCCAAAGACCCTTAATGAGATATGCAAGAAGGTCAAAATATGGCCATTTTCAGTTCTGATGATGGCCTAAAAACAGAAGCAAGACAAGCCAACAAAGCATGCAAAAATGGGGGCCAAAGAGGGGTATAATGGTAAGTACAACATGAAGGCCCCAAAGTGTTTAGCCCTTCTACAATGTTGTAGAGGGGCTCAAAATAAGCCAACTCACAGTTTATATCATGCTCAAAAACAGATCACACATAGACTAGAAATACCATGCAAAATAATGGCATACAAGAGGTATTGAAGCAAGTACCAAATGGGGGCCTCAAACAAGGTTGAGCCCTTAAACAAACATGAATAATGGCTCAAAATAATGGCTCAAAATAATGCCCATTTCAGTTAGGGTCGGACCCCAAAACAGCAAGCAAATAGGGCTAAGAAATAGGATAAAAAAGTGTTACAAAAGAGGGAGATTGGCACTTACCCTTGAAGACCACTTCTTTGCTACCTCTTGTACCAAGGAATGTTGCTTCCTAGCTGCTGGAAAGCCCCCCAAGCTGTTGTAAATGGAGTGGTGGTGGTGGTGCTTGGTGGTAGTGAAGAAATGGAGCCAAAACTTGAGAAAATGAGAGAGAAATGGAGAGATATCTATGTGTATCCTCCAAGCAAGTTTTTCAACCCTTGAGATAGAGAGGGAGCTGCTGTGTGTATCCAAGGATGGAGGAGAAAGGGAGAAAAAATGTGTAGTGTTATGGGATTAAGTTCCTCCTCTACAAAAAGTCCCCCGAAATCAGATATTTTGGGGGAAAAGGCTATACAGCTGCAAGGCACACATCCCAAGGATCATGGCCGGCCTGCTATTTTTGTTGCAGGTGGCCGGCCGGCCACCCCCTATGGCCGGCCGGCCAAGGGGCAAAATGGTCCAAAACAATTTCTGACCGGCCACCAGATATTGGTGTCCTCCCAGGTCTCCTCACAAGACCCTGTGGTTGGAAATTGGCAACTGTAAAACAAGAGAGACAACAAGCCACTTTTAGGAGGGGTTCAAAAGGTTCAATCTGAATTACTAGCCGGCCATAGACTTTTAGGGTCCTCCCATGTGTGTACAACACAATATGTGGTTTGGGGTTGAAGAAAATGGCCCTAGGGTAGTCAACATTGGCTCGAAAGTGAGAAAAACGGGCGTCGGAGGGCGCCGGAGGAACATAACTGGTTGCTGAGACAATTGCTGCCTCCCACCCTTTAGTGACCTTCCTGGTGATAAAACAGAGGTACCTGCCAAAAATGAACGAAAACCGATGCAAAACAAATGCTCGGGGGCCAAAACACGCAGTTCGGGATCCCGAAAATAGGCTGTTAAGCACCGAAAGTGGCATTCGACCACGAAGTGGGTCTCTCAAGCCTCAGTGTCCCTCAAAAGGGAGTAAATAAGATGCATGCCAAAAACCGGAGCAGTCGGAGATGGTTAGGCGGTCCCGAATCGAGCCACACGGCCTGACGGCTCCGAAAACCAAGAACCGGGCTCCGAAATGGGCAAAATGGCCTGCGGCCACGAAACGTAGCCCACGGCCACTAAGAGATGGTCTACGGGACCTCTCCCTCCCTTCAGGAAAAGAAACAGAGAAAACCGAGTCTGGTTCGCAAACCGAGACAAGGTACAGAAGAGGGTTCGGAAGTCCGGAGGCAGGGCTCACGGCCGTGACTCTGAGACTTCTGAACGAGCACAATATGCAACATCACCGAGCGCTCAATCGGTGACGTCTGAGTCTTAAGGTCGGTCAAAAATGGGGTGTCTACAACTGTGTTTTTTGGGTTATAATTTGATTTCTTGGACTGCTAAGAAACAACCCATTGTTTCTCGCTCCTCCACTGAGGCGGGATACCGAGCTTTGGCTCAAACTGCTGCTGAACTAAGTTGGTTGACTATGCTTCTCTCTGATCTACATGTTGTTCTTCCTCCTCCCACTTTATGTTGTGACAATCTTTCGGCTATCTCTTTGTCCAACAACCCTATCTTCCATGCTCGCTCGAAGCATATTGAAGTGGTCTATCATTATGTTCGTGAACGAGTTGCTGCCCAGAAATTGTTCATTCGTTATGTTTCTACTTCTGGCCAAGTTGCTGACATTCTTACCAAGCCCTTGTCTATTAGTCGGTTTCAATTCTTACAACATCAGCTTCTGGTTCGACCTGCTCCCATCAGCTTGCAGGGGGATAATGAGATATGTAAGACCCAGTCAAAGGCAGAGTCAGACTTAGAGGGCAAGAAGTCCAGTCAGCATTTACTTAAACCATAGTTATAATAGACTCTGTTGTTAGTTAGAACTATAGTTGAGTTAGGTAGTTACATTTACATGTATAAACGGTGTACTGATATTTTGTTTGTAATATGAAGATATTTTTGATTCTTTGAAATCACTTTAATTAAACCCGGGGGAGAGAGACAGAGGAAGAGAGATGAAAAGTAAAAAAATGAAACATAGAACATAGTCTTTAGTGAATTGTACGATACGTTGGATTCATTAAACTAATGCACGATTCATCAATTTGGTTCATGATTTAGGTTGCCATTCCTAAACTCAATTGGAATCGGTTTTTATTTATTTTTATTTTTTTCCCCCTGGGTGAATTGGATCTATTGTGAGTCATACAATTCAGACAACAAAACTATTAACGAAGGCAGAAGAGTTTGTGGATCATTTTCTTCTTCTATTTCGGATCTTTAGTATTTGCTACTTTTGGTTTTCGGTGTTTAGTGGATCATTTTGAGATGTTTCCAATTCACATAGTTTAGGGCAAATCGGTGGTGAGTGAAGGAGGTGTGGATGCCATGTGATAAACTTGTACAACGATTCAATATTTGTGCACTAGATAAGGCAAGGGTAAGGACATGAGATATGTGTTTATCACTAGTACTTAAATTGGAAACTTGGATCTTTTAATTTTTAACAAAGTTTGAAGAAAAAAAGTTATATTTAATAGTTTTTTTTTTCCAATTAATTGATTAATGAGAGAAATTCTCTTTCTCCTAAGTTCAATTAATTTCAAGTACATTCCTAGATAATAACAGTCTATTTTGCCAAAGAATTGTGAAAAGAATTGTGAAATATATAATATGCCAGTCATTATGTATCCACTAATCTACTACTAATTTTTGAATGATATCTATGTATTGTAAGTTTATACCCGAGTCTATGTAACATAGATGATTCCTCGTGCTATAAAGGTGTGTTTAAAATGAGTTTGTCCATACCCAATACTTTTAAGATTTTTTTAAAATAAAGTCTCAACTACAAATCTTATTCATTCACATGTATTTATTTATTTATTTATTTTGCTTTGTGTTTGATTTTTGTATAAAATGTTGCAAAAACAATTTCCCATCAATGAAATGGTTTTGAAGTGTATTGCGTTGGATGCAGTTCCTTTGATAACTAACACTTCCACCCTTTTTCTTTTTCTTTCTTTTTTTTTTTTTTTTTTTTGTGTATGTGCGTGCACGCACACATTCCTTTAATTGAAGAAGCTTTGTACTTTTAGATAATCATCTCTTGTTTACACAGTCACTGCCCTAAGCTCTCCAGTCCACTTTACCATTGTTGTTTATTTATCAAATAATAATAAATAAATTTGTTTTTTAAAAACCAAAACAAATAGATATATAATATTAGAAATGACAAGTCAAATACAAGAGTGTTCAAGACAACAACACAATACAGCACACCAAAAAAAGGCCAAAAAACACAAAGCTACGAACCACCACACTGAAAACCCAAATCATCCAACTACTACCCTCTTAGCAAGAGTATGACCAGGATGGACCAAACTGCGAGCAACCTTGACAACCCGCACGATCTGAAACTGCCGAATAAATTCCAAAGTGTCATGCAAGACCAAAGTTACACCCCAAGTACTACAACATTGTCGGTGTAGGGATTGAACCAATTCTAAACAATCCATTACGATATTGATTCGAGATAAACCCATATGAGACGCCCACCATAATGCTTCTCAACACGCCTTCGCCTCTGCTTCAAATGCTGTAGTACTCAGAAAACCAACTGCAGCTGAAGCCAATGAGTGACAAATACCATCCGTATACACCCACGCTGCCCCCCTTAATTGGTATCTAACTTCCATGCTCCATCTATAAGATAAACATCTAATTTGGAATCTCATTATTAGCGCAAAAAATATAGGAGGATAGTGTTGAATCAACATTAATAGACTGATCCACTCCAACAATGATTGAGACCTCCTTTTCTTGGAGACCCCTACAACTCCTTTTGGATCTCAACCATTGATGGTGTAGGTCCCACACATACATGAGTGGGTCCCACATATACATCAATGGTTGAAATCCAAAAGGAGTTGTGGGGGTCTCTAAAAAAAGGGGGTCCCAAGGCCTTGATCGTGAACCCAAAGATGTATGCAAAACACTATAATGTTGTACTAAATGGAATGTGTCCAACGGTGTAGGATGTTCCTGCCTAAAAAAAGAACTATTTTTATGAGGCCAAATAGCCCAAATGATAATAATAGACAAACAAATTATTGGGATCAGGGATCCCGCCCAAGACCTTGTAAAAATCATACCAAGCAGTAAAACACACCCACACAAAAGGAGACACCATATTTAACGTGGTTCGGCCTTAAAGCCTACGTCCACGGGAGAGTAACCGGTTATCACTATAACAATAGAGAGATTACAGAAAGATTACAATAGAGGAGAAGCTCACACTCTTCTCACTCAGCCACTCACCCGTCTCCCTCGCTCACACCGAGAGAGACGGTCTCTCTGCCTCACATCTCTTCTTCTTTGGTTTGTTCTCTCTCTCTCAATTTCAACTCTCCCCTCAACCTCTATTTATACACATTAAGAAGGAGAAGAGAGACATAGATAGTGCATGGATAGTGGGGTGGTTGCCACTCCCACCCATCTTAATAGGGAGGTGCCACCCCCATTTTCTCTTAGTGGGTTAGCCTAATCACCTCACTTGGGTGATATCTAACAAATCACCTCCTCAATCCATGTGAGGTGATCCACTGCACACACTGTTGCTAATCTTGTCACGCCCAAATTTCAACATAGTCTATATCTCCTCACTGAGACGCTTGCACCCCCTGAAGCTAGAGATAATATACCAGAGATACAAGAGGATGAGGGAATCATACATCCTCAACTCAACTCGCACCATTCTCTGATTTGGAGAGAGCCTCTGCTCCTATCTCCCACAGATCTCTTCTATGCTTCCTGTTTCGGATGTCTTCACTTGTTATGCTTGAACTTGCGCAACCAAGATATCCGACACCCCCTGATTGGATGTCCTACACCCCCTTGCTGGGATGCCCTTGACTGTCATGCAGGACCAGTCATTGGAGCAATAGAAAACTCGTTGTTTATTCCATCAACGTCCTCGGTCTTCTTTGCTCGGAGCTTTTCCTTTGAACTATCAGCCTTTGTCCTCTGCACTTCTGAACAACCTCTAGCGTTTCCACATACGCTTGTTGTCTATACCTTTGCAATCCCTGATTTGCTGTCCAGTAGATTGATGGTTGACAGTAGCTCCATCTGTCAAAGCATCGTCAGCTATGCAATTCCTTGCATAGTGCTCGCACCCATGACTTCTAGTCTCCCTGCGTCGAGCTCGCTTGAGAGATCCGCATCAACTCTATCCTCCGCTGCCATGGAACTAAAGAAACCACCATAAATAAAAAAGACTTGCCACTCCTTGGCGCGCACTCTTGCGTTTCATCCGTCTTAATTTCTCTGTCTGGAAGTTCTTGTGAACTTTCAACAACCCGTTGCTACACACTCTTCTTGTGCCTCTGTACGACACTGTACCCTTGCACTACTGCACTTCTGCATTTGTGCTTCTGTGCTTAGTATGCTCCTCTGCAACGATTGTTCTACACGTCCACATACCACCAGTACCTACTCGTATACAGTAGCTCCAACAGCCACAACATTTCCTTGAGCCTGTACTGGTTGCCAAATCATCTATCCGTCGATGAATGGACACGTCCACATACCACTAGTACCTACTCGTATACAGTAGTTCCAACAGCTACAACATTTCCTTGAGCCTATACTTGTTGCCAAATCATCTATCCGTCGATGAATGGACTTTTTGATTGAACCAGATCTTTCCGATCAACTCCAGAGATAATCATCTCTGCAATCCTCCGATCGCCCCTGACCAATCCTAATCTCCCTTGATTTGCCATTTGATCAAGCCTGATCTCCTTTGGTCTTCAATGATCTATCTCGATCTGTATCTGGTTGTCCAATCTGGTCAGAATCTGCGCATTCTAACCTCTTCAGTGAATCCGCAACGTTCCATAATATCCAGCAACCTTCCTTCGACTATTAAAGATGACAAACTCCCATGTTTTGACAATCTTTAAAAACCCATTCAGAATTTCACCATTCTGACCTCACGGTTGCGTCCAGAACGGTCCGTTAGCTAGGACCAACCTTCGATGCACTTCCGGGGAGCTCACTGAAAAATTTTCTCAAAAGCTGGGCTACACCATAATTTTTTGAAAATTCTGGGCAAAATTGCAATTTTCAGAAGTTCAGGGAATATTCCGTGTTCCAACAGAATATTCCGTCCACTGCACCTAACGCCGTCTGCCACTTTAATCTTCTTTCTTTTACAGAAACTCCAATTCCAAAATTTGACCATATGGATGTGTCCGGAATACTCCAAATAGTTGAAAAGCACTATTGGATCGCCAAAAACGGACTCCGAATGGCTTAGATCAAGCCAAAACATTTTGTACGCCTCAGATATGCGACTACATCTTAACCGCGTAGCACTGGATCACTCCTCTTGCGGCTACACCTTAGCCACGTCGCACTGGATCCCTCATCGATGTGCTGACGTGGCAACTGACTTGGCACGGCCGTACTGACGTGGCGATGACTGGACTGCCACGTGTCGCTGACGTGAGATGCCACGTGTCTCTCACTGGATGGCCATGCGGCGCTGACGTGGATGCCATGTGTCACTAACGTCGGTTAACATGGCTGCTGACGTGGCTCTGACACGTCGCCACGTGGCTCCCGCGTGGAGGACACGCGCTTTCGGCACTCGCATTCTTCCTTCTAGGACGCGTGCGCGAGACTCTGGCGACGCACTGGCTGACTGCACGGCGCGTGGGAGCGCATGCTGAGACTGGGCCTCACGCGCCATCTTCAGGTGCCGCGTGAGGGCACGTCCATCCTCCTTTGATGCTCTGCTTTGCATTTCTGGACTCCTCTTGTCGAGCCCTTGCTCCTGGTATGCTCAAAACTTGATTTCGAGCAATTTTATTTCTGGGCAGTTTCGAACACCACACTGTTTTTATGCCGAAACACCACCGACGAGGCTCTGATACCACTTATTAGGATCAGGGATCCCGTCCAAGACCTTGTAGAAATCATACCAAGCAGTAAAACACACCCACACAGAAGGAGACACCATATTTAACGTGGTTCGGCCTTAAAGCCTACATCCACAGGAGAGTAACCGGTTATCACTATAACAATAGAGAGATTACAGAAATATTACAATAGAGGAAGAGCTCATACTCTCCTCACTCAACCACTCACCCGTCTCCCTCGCTCACACCGAGAGAGACGGTCTCTCTGCCTCACATCTCTTCTTCTTTGGTTTGTTCTCTCTCTCTCTCAATTTCAACTCTCCCCTCAACTTCTATTTATACACATTAAGAGGGAGAAGAGAGACATAGATAGTGCATGGATAGTGGGGGTGGTTACCACCCCCACCCATCTTAATGGGGAGGTGCCACCCCCACTTTCTCTTAGTGGGTTAGCCTAATCACCTCACTTGGGTGATATCTAAAACAAATGGCCTCTCATCTGGAGCATTCAACACCCACCAATGAAATCACTCCCTCACAAATTTGAAAGGTAACCGAGAAACATCCAAACCCAAACTAGATCCACACCAAACATATTGAGAGTGTTGACAATCAAAAACTAGATGTTTCACAAATTCCTCATCTTGATGGCATCCCGGACAAGAAGAATTAACTCCAATTCGTTGATCTTAAGATTGACATAACCGGCACTATATTGTGCAACATCTTCCAAATAAATAGAGTCCACTTATATGGAATATTTAACGCCCAAAGTTTTTCCCCCATAGGATCAAATCCCACCGATTCCAACGGAACTCTAATGTTATGTTTGGTTGGAGGATTTGTGAAGAGATTTGGAAATGGAAAGAGAAAAAGTATGTGAAACTACATAAAATATTATTTTATTCATATTTCATCTACCTGTTCCTTTTCTTTTTTCAAATTTTTCAACCAAACACAGCATAAGGGAAAAAGCTTGATAATATCCATCTTTAACCGAATAAATCCCCGATTTATGACCCGTCCAAACACACCGATCAGGGAAGGAAAAACAGGAATATGGATAGAAAGAATAAGATTAACAATCTCTGAAGGAAAAAATACCCGAAGTAAATGTTCCTTCCTAGTTTTAGAGTCCAAATCAATAAAGAAGGAGAGATAGAAATCCTTATTAAAATAAGGAAATGAGAATGCATTGATCCTCTAATGGGTGAATACTTTTACCATCACCAACCAACCATTTAAGATTTTTACACAGGAGATCACGGCCCCATAAAATATTACGCCAACCCCAAGAACACCTCACCTTATAAGAGACCAATAAAAAAGACACAGATCTACAATATTTCGCCCGCAAAACTTAACTAAGCAAAGAAGTTGGGAAAGTCAATATCCACCAAGATTGACGAGCAAGGAGAGCCTGATTGAGACAGCTCAAATCCCGAAATCCTAACCTACTTGCAAACTTGGACTTGCATAAAGAAATCCACTTCTTCCAGCAAACTTCCCGACCTTGAGAGGAGGCCCAAAGAAAACGACAACAAAGAGACCGAACTTGTATCTAAGAAAATACAATGCGGCTTTAAACACTGACAACCATAAATAGGAATAGAACAAAGCACATGCTTCACGAAAACACACCGTCCAGCAAAATAAAGTAAGGCTCATTTCTACCCATTAAGCTTAGATTTCATCTAAGTGATCACTCTTCGAAAAATATGGGTTTTTGAACAAGTAATGTCCAAGTTTTGCTCCCAGATAGCTTCCAGGTTTAGCTACAATACTAACCCCCAGAGTGGTAGAAATGAAAACTCCAGTGGATTCTGCCAAATTGGCACTAAAAAAGATATCAGACTCTGTAAAATTGATGCGTAAACCAGATTGGTCACAAGAGGCTGCAAGGAACCACTTCAGAATCCAAACCTCCTCCGCCAAGTAAGCAAAAAATATTAAGGTTCGATTTGAGAAGTTAACTTTTAGTCACTTTTTTTTGTTTTTTTTTGTAGCAAAAGTTAGAAGTTGACGTTTTTGAATTTTTTTCATTTGGAAAGTTAGTTTTTAGCCAATGTTGAAATTACAATTCTACCCCTCATGGATCAAAATGTGTTACATAGGTGAAGTTGTAAATATTTTAAACTAAATGAGGATAGTTTGGTCATTTTATTATGATTTGACATTATAAACAAATATTAATTAAAAAAGCCAAAAGCAACTTTTTACTAACTTTCCAAATCATTTGTCTAAAAAAACTAAAAGTTTGGTTAAAAGCTAAAAAAATTACTTTTTACCATCTTCTCAAAATAGGCCTCAGACACTGATCCGCAAAGAGGAGATGGCTAACTTTTAGATAACTAGCCCATCTTAAGCCACACCCCATTGCAATTAAAGGCTTGGGCCGTTCAGAGGTTAGATTTAGGGGTTATGTCTACCTGAGCTTGGTTCCACTATTTGCTTGGGCCACTTGGGAAAACTAGGAACGAAAAGAGAAAAACCTGTGGTAAACACCGCTTCAAAGAGGTGTCACATAACTTTATTAGAAAAGGAGAACTTACTGATAAGTCCCATGTACTAAGTTCAAGATCCAGCTAATCTTAAAACAAAATACTTGCACCAATTAGTCCAACACATTTTTAATTGTTACCAAAAAATCCTTTTTTTTTTTTTTTAATTTACAGACACTGTTCACATCTTACTATCGTCGGACTTCCGTCAAACGGTCGCCAGAGACTCGTCGGAATGTTCAACATCGCCGGAAAG
The DNA here is from genome assembly GCA_030407325.1 of Camellia japonica. Lineage (NCBI taxonomy): Eukaryota > Viridiplantae > Streptophyta > Magnoliopsida > Ericales > Theaceae > Camellia > Camellia japonica. The sequence continues at coordinate 36,121 of JAPPVO010005795.1, read as the reverse complement.
TCGTCGGAATATTTAAAACATGTTATGAAATTGTAAAATTTTACAGTTCTAAAGCATGTTATAAAACTGCAAAATTTTACAGTTTTAAACCATGATTCATTCCAGCACCAAAAAAAAAAATTCAAACTGCAAAATTTTACAGTTTTCACCGCCTGTAACTAAAACTCGAAAATTACTTGTTCAGAATTCGAAAATTTTCTCATTACAAATCTGTGTGATAGCTGTACAAATCTGAGTCATTACAGATCTGTTTCAATGATATTATAGATCTATTTCATCATCAACAACAACAACCATAGATCAACAACTATCCCAAAAAAAATCTGTAAATAGAGAGAGAAAGAGAGAGAAATTGACAAAGATATATACACAAATCTGTTCAATCTAAGCACAGATCTGAGGATGAGCGTCTTCTTGTTCTTGTTCTTCATCGTCTTCTTGTTCTTCAGTTCTGCATCGTACCAAATCTGGTCACTCTGATCAGATCTTCGGCGTCAATAATCGATCTGCGTGGTGGAGAAAGTGGCGACGGTGGTGCCGCAGAGGTTCAGATCGGCATAGATGTTCAGATCGGAAGGTCGTAAAGAGGGAAGCAAAAACCAGAAAAAAAAAAAAAAAAACGAGAGAGGAAGGGAAGCAAAAAACAGAGAGAGAGAGGGGAAAGGACTTTTGGGTGCAGTGAAAAAGTTTTGGGATTAAATGGAGACCACATGTTTCACATGGGACCTATGGGTAATTTTCCCATTAGAAAATTACGTCATATCAATTATAAAATGTGTAATTTTATCACAAATTAATGTAATAAAATTTTAAAATTTTGTAATTCATATAATAAAAGTTTGTAACATAGTTACGATATTTTTTGTTCCACTAATTTGTGACAAAATTATACATTTTATGATTGATATTATAAAAATTTATTATAAAATTACGCCAATTGGAGAGATGTGTACCATAAGATTTTTCCTTATTTTATCATTCCAAGACAAAGTGGTCTTTTGGCAACATGGTAAAAAGTTGCCTTTGTAGCTTGGGGGAAAAAAAAAGCTACAATGGCTTTTTTAGTAAAAAGCCACATTGGCTTTTTTAGTAAAAAGCCATTTGGCAACGTAAAAAAAAAAGTTGAATGAAAAATTACAATTATATCCTTTATATTGTTTAGGATTATACATGGGTGAACATGTAAATTTTCTAAATTGGGTGGGATAGTTTGGTTATTTTATTGTGATGTAATATCATAAATAAATATTAACCAAAAAAAGTCAAAAGTAGTTTTTTACCAACTTCCCAAATCACTTTTCAAAAATGTCAAAAAACTTGATAAAAAGTCAAAAGTCAATTTTTTGCCATCTTTCCAAAATACTCCAAAGTAGTAAGGCCCACATTAATAACTGCAAATAAAACTCATTCACTTGTGTATTTATATTTAACATTTTTCTTATTTTTGATAGGAGAGACTCCAAGGGTGTGTACTATACTATATACACCCTATCATGGTTGACGTAATTTTATTACAAAATTTTGTAATCTTAATCACAAAATATGTAATCTCGTCACAAATTAAAATAATAAAATGTCTAAAATTTTATAATTCATATAACAAAAAATTTATGACTTAATTATAATATTTTTTATTATATCAATTTATTATGAGATTACATATTTTATAATTAATATATATCAATTTATAATAAATGCATATGGTACGCCCTTGTAGAATTTCTCTTTTGATAGAAGTATGAGCCAGCCAAGTTCTAGAAAACCACTCAATAGTACAAATAACAGCGTACTTCACCTCGGACTTAATAGTTGCAAGAAACTAGTACTAGTACTGCCCTATTCTTCTGTGCTATAACTATGCGTTTCACCGTGCTGCATCATTCCATAACATTGTCCAGAGTTTTACAACTCGTAAGCCTCTGAATCAAGCCCATCACTTTATATTTTACTTTTAGCAGCCTAGAATTCAGATCAAGACGTTTAGATTCAACACTTGTATAGTGAAATTAACATTCTTATGTTGTGTTTGGTTGGCGAATTTGGAGAGAGATTTAAAAAAGAAAAGGAAAAATGTGTGTGAAATTAAGTGAAATATAGATATATTTTATTCACATTTCACCTAATTTTTCTCCTTTCTCTTTCTAAATCTCTCCTCAAATCTCTCAATCAAGTACAGCGTTAATGAATCTAAACCCTTGTAATCTTCTTCTTGATTTGAGTTTGTGATTTTTGGCATTACTCTTTAATTTATCCAAACAGAACCCCTTTGAAATGTTTGCATAGTCTAGAGTTCCACCTCTGTTTATGGCACCCTGAGTTCCATCATAGGCTATAAATATGATGTTGGATTTGGAAATCGGCTTCTCTAGGAACACGGAAATTATGACACGAAAAATTAAAAAAGAGCACATAGTATCCATTCTATGCCTTTTTCCGGCACACTTTTTTCGTCTTCAGGATTTTATCATTGTATTGTTTTGTGAGTATTCTGTGCCTTTTCTATTTTATCATTGTATTATTTTATGAGTATTCTGTGCCTTTTCTATGGCACACTTTTGCTTTTCTAGGATTTGTCTTTCGGACCAACAGACACAGAATTGCCCATTGGTTGCGTAGGCAAACTATCATCACAATTTCATAATCTTAATACTGTGTTTGTTTGGAGAATTTGAGAAAGAATTTGGAAAGAAAAATGAAAAAGGTAGGTGAAATGTGAATAAAACATACCTATATTTCACCTAAACACAATATAAGAGGGAAATAACACACGATGGCTAGAGTGTAAGAAAAAAATAAAACAGAATATTGACTAGTGTTTTTCATTTCTGATGTTTTTGTTTTGGTTTTGGTTTTGATTGTTATAAATACAACCCAAAAATAATAACAGTAATAAAATTTGAAAATACTTCTTGTTTTCATATTTGTGCAATAATTGTTTGTTTCTAAAAATTCAAAAGCAATTTTAAAATGTTTCCTGTAAAGGGGGTCTTTCCCTAGAACAAATTTCCAAAAAAAAAAAAAAAATTGCTAAACCAGTTTTCAATATCAATTTTTTTTTTAATTCTTTTTTAAAAAAATAAAAAATGAAAGCAAACACGCAATGTGGGAGTATGGATAGTTGGTACATCTTGCAGTGGGTGAGTTTGGTTACTTGGATTAGGTGAACCCCCGGCAGAAAAATATTCATCCTCTCAAACATCACATGTACATGAACCACTCCATAAACTAGTTTTGACCTTTTCAGGTTACACAGATAGACAAATACTAAATACGAGCACCAACATATATACAAATTTATATCCACTAATATAAAAGTGTATATTCATATATATGTACTTTCTAATTTTGATCTACAGGAAAAGCCAAAACCCAAAAGTAAAAAGTGGACACAACTAAAACATGACCAAGCCCATAAACAAATATTATCTTCACTCTAAGAAAACACCCCGTTCATAGTCCCTTTTGGTCTACATAAATGGACTGGAATTCCTAACCAAAAACCAAAAAACACATTTCACACTGAAACTTACTCCTGATCTCTAAATTTGAGCTGTTTTTGCAATCCAACAATTTCACATTGTGCCCAAAAATGGCAGTGGTGAGAACACTAGTGAGCTTGGCTGTTACAGCCATGCTGCTCTTCAGTGTAGCCATGGCAACAAACTACACCATTGGAGGTCCCAACGGCGGCTGGGATATGAGCACCAACGTCCAATCATGGGCTTCATCACAATCTTTCTCTGTTGGAGACGATTTGCGTAAGTTGTCAAAAAATCATTTCGAATCTAAAATTTTTCACCCTCAATGTCAAAATGCATGTAAGCTACCAGATTCCGAAACAAGTATCATACAATAAGTTTGCGGACACAAAACTGATCACAAACCAACTACATAAAATAATCACAGCCATGAATATCAAATAGTATAGGGTCCTTACCAAAGAAATAGTTTCACTTACCTATATTTTATTTGGTTAGTTATGTATTCGTGGACTTATTGCATAGCACAGAACAGAGACAAATAGTGGGAGCATACACCCTTGTCTCTGTTCTGTGCACATATCATAGCTAATATCATAAAAGGGGGGGAATTTTTCAAAATTTACATAATTCATGATAAAGTTTTTGAAGGAAAGATTGCTAAAGTGGGATGCTTTTGAATTGCAGTTTTCCAGTACATGCCAAACCACAATGTGCTTGAAGTTACAAAGGCAGACCATGACTCCTGCCAGACAAGCAACCCAATTCAGACGTACAGTGGCGGTAACACGGTCATCCCTCTCACTTCTCCAGGAAAGAGATACTTCATCTGTGGATCTATGGGGCATTGTAGCCAAGGAATGAAGGTTGAGGTCGACACACTTGCTTCCCAAGCAAGTCCTCCATCGATAGCAACTCCTCCTACCCCATCAATCGCTTCACCATTCCCACCACCTGAAAGTGAAACTCAACCAACTATGAGTTCACCAATTCCTGCTCCGACAATGTCTCCTCTCTCACCTGTGAGCAGTCTCGCATCACCCTATCATGTTCCTTCAACAGAACCTCTTGCAAACTCTCCTCCAAATGGCTTTGCACCGCCGCATCCCTCATCATCAGCTACCAAAATCAATACCCTTGTCGGGTATTCAGTCGGATTTAGTTTTGCCATGGCCATACTATTGACCCTGTGAGCCTCTGAGTGAGTGAGAGAGAGAGAGAGAGAGAGAGAGAGAGAGATCTATATTGTGTTCAAGTCTATGTAGGGTGTTGTGTTCAGGACTATGTCATGTTCATTTCTTTTTTTCTGAATTTGTTTCTTTGTCAATCCCTTCTTAGATGATGATGACTCCAGGTTTCTTTGTTCACATATTTAGCAATAAAAACCAACATATTCACTTATTTTTATGTTACAGGCAATCAGCAAAACATGAAAGAGTAAGCAGAGCTCCTAAACATCAATTTTCCACCTCATAAAGGTTTCTTCCAACCTCAAGAAATGAACATAAAAAAGGTTGAGAACAGTGATAGAATACAACAAATAAACAATCTTGGGGAGAGGAAATGTGGACCAACCATTTTCAGTAATTTCATCCTCCAACTTAAGCGACTGGAGGACGGAGCACATGATCCTGTGATGTGTCACGCACAGTAGGCGGTATAAATTGCCACATGGCGACGCCTGGGTAACCGATGAAAGGCATCAACTTGTCACCAGCACTCATGCCTGGTTGTGCACTCATGCCTTTGACTTGCTGCTCCAGCTTCTCCTTCTCTGCCTTTAACCTCTGCTTCTCATCCCGAAGCTCAGTCTTCTCAGCCTGCACAAATATAGAATATCAAACAAACCATCTCACCCAGTTCATATTTTATAGGGAAAATTATATCGGTCATCCCTGCATTTTGAACCTTATATCATTTTGGTCCTTACACTTTCAATTGGCTTGATTTGACTCATAATTTTAGATTTTACGTCAATTTTGCAATTGATAACACCTGAGTTTTTTTATGGAAAATGATCACTAAGATGGTTGAAGTTAACTCTCTGAGTTGAGCAGTTTAGCCCACATGTGCAGATGGTTGAAGTTAACTCTCTGAGTTGAGCAGTTTAGCCTACATGTGCATTGTCCATAAAAAATGCCAACAGACATAATCAATTAGACCAAATTGAGTAATCACAAATTCAGGGTCAATCAATCTAATATAAGAACCAACATGACACAAGGGCAAAAGTATAAGGACTACTGATGTAATTTGTCTTATTTAAACCTGTGTTCAGCCTAGGAGAATAAAAAAAAAAATGAGAGGCTGATGAATCCGTGATTTCTAGATAGAGGTTCATCCATGTAAAAGATAGAGGATGAATAATCTTTGAAATAGCCAATATAACCCAAGCCTCACCTTCAATTCTTTGATCTTCTCATGCAAATCATCATTCGACTCCCTTAGCTTTTGGGCTTCACTTCGTAGCTGAGTCACCATACGAACAGCATCACTCAGAACAGCAGCCTTGTCTGTTTTTGGTGGCCTTCCAGGCTCCAGGACAGAACCCAATTCCAGGAACCTTGAGATCATGCCAAATTTAATGTGAGAATTAATAGATAGACAACACCAATGAAAGAAGAGAAAGGATCACAGCATGCCTCTCATTCAGCTTATCCCTCCGTAGTTTCTCCCGACATGCTTTCGAGCCAGACACACTGCATGATTCAGACTTTAACCTGCATAATAAATTGCATATACATCATGGAACATAATGAGACATAGGAAGGGGTACTGGTAAAACTTTTTTAGTGAAAAAGAATCAATGACAGAGATACTGAAGGCAATGTTTAAAGAACCAGACCGGACCTAGTTCCAGTCCAGATAAGCGACAAAAACCGGTCTTGTTTGCATAAACCGGAAAAACTGGTGGTTCAACCGGTAAAACTGGTGAACCAGTTCTGATTCTTGATCAACCCGCCAGTTGGAAAATTTTGTTTATTTATTTATTTTTTTCTTCTTTTCTTTCTTTCTTTCTTTCTTATATATTTATATTATACATATATATCAAAATTTTGACTAAAAATTTTACTTCAAGAGTGTCCTTTCATGAGGATTCTCATTGGAATCTTGAAGAGATTATGAAACTCTATTCCTATTTATAGAAAAAGATTGTTCAAAGATAATCTAAAAATTCTATGCAGGATTCAATCAAAATGTTTGAATCATATTTGATTGGAGGGAGAGTTGAAAATTTCATTTCACTCCAAAATTAAATCTAGCATTCAATCAATTTGTTTGGAAGAAATGTTAAATTTTTTTAATTTCTTTAAAACTAGTGCCTTTTTTTTTTATATATATATTAATTATGACTTTATTAAATACCAAACCAAACAAAACCAAACCAAGCCTTAAATCCCATCAAATTGGGATGGCTACATAAATTCATCTTCTCTATTCGACTTTATCCAAGGCCATATCGTTAGCCATATTAAGGAGATTCATATCTCTATTTACGACATTAGCCTACATCAATCTAAATCTGTCCCTTCCCCTAACACTTTCATCTACCGTCATTGTATCGCATCTCTTCACTATTGCCTCTGTTAGTCTCCGTTATATATGACCAAACCATCTCAATCTATTCTCCTTCAACTAATCTTCTATCGGTACTACTCCTACCCCTTCTTGAATATACTCGTTCCCAACTCTGTCTTTCCTACTCTTGTCACACATTCACCTAAACATCCTTATCTCAGCAACACTCATATTATCTACATATTGTTTCTTAATTGCCCAACATTCCGTCCCATACAACATTGCTGGTCTAATAGCCGCTCTATAGAACTTTTCTTTTAGTCTAGTAGGTACTCGTTTATCGCATAGTATCCCAGACACACTCCTCTACTTAAGCCATCTCGCCTAATTTCTATGGACCACATCCGCTCAAATCTCTTCAGTCGTTGTGATAATCGATCCTAAATAAGGGAAATGTTTACTCTAAGGTAGTGTTTGGTCCTCAATCTTCACTTCTCCTCTACTTCCATTGTTACTGTTACTAAAATTACACTCCGTGTACTCTATCTTAGTTCTGCTTATCCTAAATCCTTTAGATTCAAGTGCTTCTATCCAAGTCTCCAACTTAGTATTAACTCCTTCTCTAGTCTCATCGACTGACACGATATCATCTGCAAAAAGTACACACCATGGCACATCGTCCTAAATATTTCTCGTCAACTCATCCATAACTAAAGCAAAAAAATATGAGCTTAAGGTTGATACTTGGTGTAACCCTACAGTAATTGGAAATTCACTTGTCTCTCCTACCGGTGATCTAATAGTGGTCATCACACCTTCATATATATCTCTAAGCACATCAATGTAGCATTTTGTCAGCCATTTCTTCTCTAACACCCACCATATGAATGTCTCTTTTCTTTTCTTTTCTTTATACTTTTCAATTACTCTCCTCAAAAGATAGATCGCTTCCATTATTTAAATATTATTAGTAAACACTATGCAACAATTTTTATTTTTATTTCAATACTTATATATATTTTTATTTATTTATAATTATATTTTTTAATTATATATTATTAATTATGACGTCACGGTTCAACCGGTTCAACTCAATAGTTGAACCAATAACCCGTCCACCCCGATCGCTTTTCTGATTCACTCACCGCTCCGGTTTTCAAAACATTGACTGAAGGTTCATCCAACTACTACTAAACATTTGGGCTATGAATTCTACTTCGTTACGGCTTTATACAAATGGATCCAAGTGCAACTTGACTTAAGATAGTTGAAAGGTCATGGGGCAAATTTGGATTGGAGTAAAGTGTAAGGGTGCAACGTGCAATTTACCCTTTAAATATTTATGGGATCAGCATAGTTGAATTAGGGTAACCACTTCAAAGGAAACTAGTAATACTATATCCTATTTACATATTAGCATCCATGGATATAAAAGATTTCTTCAATGGCTGGGGGAATTATGGCCCCACCTTCCCACCTAACCGTCCACCACTGGTCTGATTATGCAGCCACTGATCTCTCTAAATAAATAAGAGAACAGTGCTTTACTGCTGCATTTTATGAAATCATGTTTTGAAGCCCTCCAATGTATTAAGGTTTCCAATGAGTGGAATGTATGGTAGGAACAAACCTAAGGTTAACTGCATTCCCACCCAAAAAAAAAAAAAAAAGGATTTCTTCTGTTTTTCAATAATTGTCACAGTTTTGAGGAAGCCTCACAGTATCCAAGCATAGATTTGTTATGAATGAGCATCTCAGTAATGACGCATATCAGTTTTTCCTTTATACTTTACTTGGATCTGTTTTTATGCTATTAGCCATTCTGTTGATTCTGATTGCCTCAATACACTAAAAGTTGAGTAATCATGGCAACTAAACCATGCTTGCATGAAATTACACTCCCACAGAAAAGATTGCATTTAGTTTATGTAAGGTAATCATGGAAACTAAAACCATGCTTGCAAACTATGAAGCACGGGTGCGGGTATGGATACAGGTATGCTAAAAATCCAACATACAAATCAAAGTTTCAATATCAAAACTAAAAAGAGAATAATTTGTCTAAAAAGTCAAATAATTATTTATTTTTCTTTTTTGATTGTCTAAAATAGAATACAAAAGAGAACAAAGCCATGACTCATGAGTAAAGGGTGTTGAAAATAAATTACTTGATATTTTCAAAATTGAAAGAAGAATAATAAAAGCTACAATAAATTCTAGCATCTGCAAAAAAAAAAAAAAAAAAAAAAAATCATTTTGCCGTACCAGTGCCTACTCATGTCGTACCCATAACGTACCCAAATGTATTTGCCATATCTGGCATGTAGTCAACGTACCCGGTACATGTACCGCCGTACCGGTACGCATACCTGCACCCGGTAAGTACCCAGTAGTCGTACGGCACCATTTTTGGAGTACCTGTGCTTCTAGCTTGCAAACAATTAATCAACCAAAGACAAGGTTGTATGGACTTGATGCCCATAAATGTTAATTGTGTATTATTATTTATCCACAAAAAAAATGTTAATTGCATATTATCATAGCTTTGTAGAACCAAATTTGCCTGGGCTGGATGGCTTCTGACGTAAGAGGGGTGTTGCACAGTAGGGACCTACAGTCCGCAGAGAGTTATATCTTCCCTCTGCAAATATTAGATTCAGAACTTCTATAGTTCTACTAAAGGATAGTAAAGCCAAGGATTTTAAATACAGCACACAAAAATTATGTCAATAATTAGAAAGAAGAAAAGAAATACCTGGCCAGAAATGACTAACCACAAATATGAGTACATGTAAAAAGGATGTAGCAAGACTTTCTCTAACCAACACTAGAAGAAGAGAAGAGAAAACAAGAAAACCATCACCTTTTTCGTGAGCCAGCTTCCTTCAGGCTTTCTGAATCCCCAAAAGAACAGTCAATTTCCACACTGGAATCAGAGAACCATCAAGACATCAACAATAACTAGGAAAAAGAAAATAACATATTTATAGTTTGCTTGCACATGAAACAGGCAAACAAGCAGAAAAACTCTATCATGGGTACAAATAAATTATAGTTCCCCTTTACCACTCTCTGATACTAAACTTTTAACATTTTATTAATGAAATTGCTATCCAGTCACAGGAACATAATTTTTAGCACAAAATACACCTTCCCATCTCCTCCATTGAACAGAAGAATGTTTCAAACAAATCAACATTTGTAATGCATTCCAGGCAGCTAAGAACTGGCCAATTCACAGTCTTAAAACCTACCAGATGCTTTAGAGAATGCTGATAGTTGCTAGTTTCATACCACTGATCGAAAACATTAATGGTTACCCAATAATCTTCAATTGGAGGAGTGGGAGATCAACATCTCTAAATAGGGAATAAGTATCCATCCAAACTTTTCACTGCACAGCAAAGGGGAATTACTTTCCCATCATCATAACAGCACATATGAAATAACAAATTCAAGACTCCTCCATTTACTCATAGAATATTTATGGTTGGTAAAGCAGAAGAGATGCGGTAAACCTAGATTGTCTCAGTCTCCAAGCATTAAGTATATCTCTTAATTTCCAAAAACCAAAAAATGAAAACATTCTAAAAGAGTTCTTCAACTTTTTTTTCCTAACATTCATTACCTCTAAACTCTGAGACTCAAATCAGAAATGAGCTGTTTGCTCTTCTATCTATCTTGAGCTTCATGCATGGACTCATCTTGGGACCTCAATGACACACTCAGAAGTTGGAACATTCCAACCTTTGTAGGAAAATTTATTCCATTGATACACTGAGTTCAAGTAAAATGATATATAATCAACCCTCTTATAAATATAAATAAGAATCCAAACAAGTAAAAATAAATATATCACTGTATAGGTCAAAAACCTTGACCATATCAGTTGCTGGAAATTAACTAAACAAAGTTTTTCTTGCAACAAACAGAAATTTCTTCATGAAACATGAGATTTCAAATACAGTCAAAGAAAGTAACATCTTTAGAGAATATTTTAGTAATGAAAAACCTGAAATCTTAAATTATATATGTCCCATTTACTGGAATATTTTCTACAACAGTAATTTTTAAGAGCAATTTAAGAGTAATTTTCTACTGGAATATGTCCCAATTTAAGAGCAATTTCTCCAGTCAATTTGTTTGGATTAAATGATGGCTTTGAAAATGGCCACTTTAGCTCACATGATGATCCTACAAAACAGACCTGAGACCTAGCCAATTCACAAATTCACAATCAAGAGATGGAAATGTGTGAAAATTGTTTAGAAATATGTGAAAGTTCTTAAGGAATTGCTTAAAGGCCACTTTAGCTCACATGATGATCCTACAAAACAGACCTGAGACCTAGCCAATTCACAATCAAGAGATGGAAATGTGTGAAAATTGTTTAAAAATATGTGAAAGTTCTTAAGGAATTGCTTATCAGTGGGACATTCTAAAAAGAATTGCACTACATACGGGAATCTTTTGAGTGCAAGTTTGACACACATTAAAGATTTGCACCCAAACACATGAAAGAACATGCACCAAACACTGGACGAACTTGCATTCCATGAAAATACCTTGACATTTTCTTCCCACTGTCCAACTAATTTGAGATTTCTCCTAAAAATACCTTGACATTTTCATTTTTGTGGCATTTTCTTCACCTTAATGACACAACCCAATGGACTATGGTTAGCATGATTCTAAAGTTACAATCTATGTAAATATTGGGTCCAAATACAGATTCATCTTTCTACAAAAACACACAAAGCACAAATTTTAAATGTTACAAGTAGACCTATCAATTAAAACAATTGAAAGAACATATACAATAAGCTAGAATAGCTGAGAAATGTAAACTCAGATTTTTCCTTGGATGAAAAGAAAAACTAACAATTCTACTCAAATTAGCCTACTATCAGCTACTTCTTTGGCTTCGAATAATTTTTCCTAATTCAGAAACCACAAGAACGCAAAGCAAATGATTCAAGACACCATTTTCCTATCTTTTCCTTGCACTTTTCTCGGTAGCCAAACAGAGGATTAAGAGAAAAAGAGAAAGAACTGACCAACCTGGCATTGGAGGAACCGTTGAGGACCTGAGATGGCCAGACGAAACAGGGCGGGGGCGGCGGCGGCGGCGGCGGCTCCGTGAAGTGTCCGGCGGGGACGGTGGAGACGTCTTCAATCAATCCATAATCGAAGAACCAATCAGAGTTCTCCGATGGGTCAATTTCCATCGAATTCGGAGAACTCTTCAAGTATTGGGAGTTTGTTTGGGGCACAGCAATTTGCAAGAAAATGTGTAGAGTTTGTGTGTGTGTTGATTTGTTTGGCTGGAAAGAAAAGAAAAGAAAAGAAAGGGCTTTTCCTGTTTGGATGACGAGGGAATGGAAGTGATGACGCAGGCGTTGAGTTTGCAACCGAACAGGTGCATGTCATCAAAGTAGATGCATTTCGTCCACGTGGGCTAAGGGCCTGTTTTTTTTTTTTTTTTTTTTTTTTGTTGGTTTTCTGAACTGGCTAAGGGCCTGTTTGACTAACTAATAATTGACTGATAAACTCGGTCCCAATTTATTGGTCCATTTTGAGGATTCTTATGAAGATATGTAATTAATATATTTAAATTTAAATTTTAAAATATTTTTGAGAAATTTTATTTACATCATTAATTTAGTTTTTTACATTCTCCATTTCATTACACCATTAAGGGGGAAAAAAATGTAATTCTCATTATACCTCTTACACTATCAAAACTAATCATAAACTAAAACCCTTCATAATCGTTTCAATTTGGCATCTTTACAACGATTGCTTTTGAAAGAAAAAGAAGATAAAAGAGAACTACATTCAGGGAAGACGATTGGACAACACCGACGTGGAGGGGGTTTGAACGGCGTTGAAGGGTTTGAAACATCTTAAATAAAAGGTGTAAAGAGGTAAATTAGTGGTGTAAATATAATTTTTCAATATTTTATCACTAATACCCTATCTTTTTAAAATTTTAATATATTTATAATTACTAAAAAGGACAGTTTTGAAAAATTAAATATTTTTTACTTTGACTTTTTAAATGAGATTATTATTTTGAGACATCCCAAAATAGAATAGTTGAGCAACAAAATAGAATGGAGGGAGTACTAACAAAAATTAGGGATATAATTGGGTGAATTACACTAACGGTCCCTATAGTTTGGGGTTTGTATCACTTTAGTCCCTGACTTTTCAATTGTAACATATTTGACCCTGAATTTTAAATTTTGAATTTTGTTCCAAATAAGGACAATTGAAGATACTATTAGATTTTTCAAGGACAAATTTCTCAATTTGATAAAATATAAATTAATTTGAAAAAAATAAATGTTAAAAAATTATTTTTGAATTTTTTAAAATTATTTCTACCTATTAAAGATAAAATTATATAAAATTGATAAATCTTTTAGACATTTATTTATTTTTTTTACCAAATTAATTTTTATTATGTATTTGGATGATGATTATGTAAAATTAATTTTTAAAAATTAATCATGTAATTTTTATTAATTTTTATCAATTTTACATAATTTTATCTTTGGTGGGTATAAATAATTTTTAAAAATTTTAAAATATATTTTTGACATTTATTTTTGTCAAATTAGTTTATATTTTATTAAATTGACGATTTTGCCATTGAAATTAAGCAATGGTATATTCAATTGTCCTTATTTGAAACAAGATTCAAAATTCAGGATCAAATGTGTCACAATTGAAAAGTCATGGACTAAAGTGACACGAGCCTCAAACTATAGGGACTATTAGTGTAATTTGCCCGTTGTAATTTGAATTTATTCTAAAGTTACGGTCGGATTATGAATGAAATTAAATAGAGAACTAAAAAATAAATAAAAAATGTGAGTCAAATGTAAATAAAATATAATTATATTTTATCAATAGGTTAGATTTCTCTCATGTTCACTTAATGTGAGAGAATTTAAGAGGGCCGCGATGATCCAAACTGCTTTTTTTTTAAGATTTGTTAAGTAGAATATTTATGCAAAAAGTCAAGATAATCGGATATCATTAGCTATATATTTGAATAAAATTTGTATTACAAAAAATAAATAGTTATTTTTAAAACTATATTTATCATCTATTTTTTTAAAATAAATATGATTTAAATGTATAACTACCAATATCTAATCATCTTAATTTTCGGCATGAATATTTTACTAAACGAGTATAAGAAAAAAAATGGTCCGAATCACCGGAATTGATTCGAAAATAAATCTACTAAACTCAAACACTCTCTCAAAATTGAGACGGTAACTTAGGCCTCGTTTGGGAACAGGCTAATTTAGTAACTTTTTGGCTATTTGGCTAAAATATGAGCTAAAAAAAACTAGTATGTTTGGGATGACTTTTTGGCTTTTTATGAAAAGATGTGCAAAAAGTAGAGAGAAAAGAGAATCTTTGACTTTTTGGTATGGGTTGTTGGCTTTTTGGCTAATTTAGTAACTTTTTGACTTTTTAACTAAAAAAGAGGGTTCCCAAACGAGGCCTTAAGAAAAACCAATCAAACCCTTCATAAATTGATACTTATACATAAGTATTTACAAATTCAGTCAAAATTTATTATATTTTGTATCACTGAAATTTTTTATAAAAATTTTAGTTTATATTTTAAGAATTACTCAAATTTTTAAATGATATTATTAAACAGACATAATTAATTTTCACCTAATACGTTAATTTTTCAATTGCTTAATTATAATCAAATGCTACCTTAGCCACGGTATGGGCCGGCTCAAATGAGTTTTATAGCTTCAGAAAGCCTTCAGAACATCATAACCTCTTACGCTGTGTTTGATGAAGCAATTTAAAAACGCAAAAGAAAAAGATAAATGTAATGTGTATAAAATATAATTATATTTTATATAATTTAGATACTTTTTTTTTTTAAATTTATATTCGAATTCATAAACTAAATACAATTTTAATAATTTAAAGCAAATGTTAGGGAAGGAGTTTGAAAAGAAGTTTGACTGTCACTGCTAAAGTTGTGTTTAAATTATAAAATTTAAGAATTTGAAAAGTAAAAAAAGAAAATAGGTGAAATGTGATTATATTTTATTATTATTTTTTTTAAATCTCTACCAGATGATAACTGTTTTTATTTTTTTATTTTTTTCACCAAATTAATTTTTAGTTTTTAACAAATAAATTCTGAAAATCAAACAAAATTTTTAGTTTTTAAATATGGACTGTATATTTGTGGCAATGTATCATTAGGCTGTCTTATTTAATTGAATATTAAAACTAATATATAAGTCTCACAATATATATTTTTTTTTCGAATAACAATATTTTTAAATTATTTCGTATCAATTGATAAATTAAAGAATATACATAGTTTATTTCTCATGCAAACATATGGTCAAATAGTGTTATACATCATTTTTTTTTTTTTTTTACTGTTATCTATTAGATTATGTTTGGTACGATTGAATGAAATGAAGTGAGAATGGAATACCAGATTGAATAGAATGAAATGTCCATTCTCATTCCATTGTTTGGTTACCAACATAGAATGACATATGAATATGATACTCATTCTTGTATTTGGTTATACCTATTAAACTCATGGAATGTAATAAGATTTTATTGTTTATTTATTTTTTTAACAAATTAGTAACAAATAAATTAAAAATTTATATAGATCATGATAATATTGATAGTTGTGCCAGTGATGATGTGAGTCGTAGTAGTGGTGGTCGTAGTTGCCGTGGCGACATCTATGGTGGTAATAACAATGATAATAAGATGGTGGTAGTAGATTGTTGTGGCCTTAATGGTGGTAAGGTGGTGTTATGGTTGCGATGGTGGTGGTAGTGGTGGTGGTGATGGCAGCGGCGGTTGCAACGGCCAACGATAGTGATAGTAGTAGTAGTGGCGACATCAACAGTACAGTAGTGGTAATATGGTGGTGTGGTGGCCATGGTTTTAAAAGCCATATCAGACTTGCCGATTCAACCGGTTGAACCGTCAACCGGTCGGAGTTCCAGTTCGGATATATCCTCTAAACCGTTCCAATTAAAAAATTGGCCTATTTAGAGAGAACCAAAAAAATCAGCGGTTGGACCGCCGAACCGATTGACCTGGGGACAAGTCAGGTGAACTAGCCCAGTTGATAAAATTAAAAAATTTGAACTTTTTTTTGATATTTTAAAACTATTTTTTTATTCTTTCTTTCTTTCTTTTTTTCTTATTATTATTATATATATATATATTACATATTACATATATACGAAAATTTTAATTAGAAACTCTCTTTCAAAAGTCTCTTCTTGTGAGAAATCTTATTGAGAGTTTGAAATTTATTTTTTTTGGTATTAAACGGGGCCTAAGCCCAAAAAAAGAAACTATAAGAGAGAGCTTGAAATTTTTTTGGGGGTATTAAACGGGGCTAAGCCCAAAAAAAGAAACTATAAGAGAGAGTTTGAAATTATTGTGAAAGTCTCTACCTATTTATAAGAAAAAAATTATTTCAAAAAAACTCAAGAAATTCATGTGGGATTTAATCAAATTTATTGGAGGAAGACTTAAAATTTTGACATCCCTCCAAGATTTTTGCTTTTATTTCAATCAAATTATTTGAATTAAAATCATATGGAGGGAATATTGAATATTTGGTTTCCTATTTCAAAATTAAAATTAATAATATTTTAAAATATATTATTATATTTTTAGTATAAAAAAATATTATGAGAAATATTTAAGATAACTGAATATTTTTAATTTATAATTTTATTACTTATATTTTATTTAAATATAATTTAAATATATTTATGACGTCACGGTTCAATTCCAATTCAACCCGACGGTTGAACTGGACCCGTCCATCCAATCCATTTTCCAGTTTGCTCACCGATTCGATTTTTAAAACATTGGTAGTGGCAATAGGGCGGCGGCGGCGGCAATGGCGGCGGCGGCAATGGCGATAAGATGGTAGGAGAACGGAATAGTAATAGTAGTTAAATAATAATATTTTTTTTAAGTGCCAATAAAAAGATAATAATAATAATAAAATTTTATAGTAATTCTATGATGGAATAGAATAGATACTCCCCTTAGGTTAGAGGAAGAAATAGCATTTACACATTTTGTTAGAATAGCCATTTCAATGTATAGAATGACTATTTTTACTTAAATAAGACATACCAAATAAGGAAAATGAAATGCAAAGTTGGAATAGGCATTTCATTACGGTCCATTCTATCGTACCAAACATGCTCTTAGAAACTGGACTCTCTCTAATATATGGATTGAACTGGATGGTCGAGTCTAGTCCATTGGCTTGTCATGTTTCACTTTGATAATTTATTATCCATTAAACAAAAACTATTTAACAACCGTAACACACGATTTTATTATCTTTAGTGTTCAAAAAAATGAATAGTCTATTTTTAAAGTGATACATGCTGTTCTATTTTTTAAAATTAAAGATAATAAAATCGTGTGACTAAATTTATCGAATCAATTAAATTTTTTTTATTAATGATATACTCACCATGACACAAAAACTTGAATGGAATAAATAATCAAAGCAAGATTCCTAGCAAGCTCGATGGGTTAAGCTTGGATGCTTGAATGATTATTTTCAAAAATAGAACAAATCTTTCAAATAACAATATTTCTCAATTTTTCTTGAGATCATTTTTAAAGTGAGTTAGTTTCTTAGCTCTGTTTCAGATCTTAAAGATATTTATAAGTCTTTCAAAATTAAAAATATTTACAAATTTATAAATATATTTTATTCCAATGACTTCACAAAAACAGAAAATTGCATTTAATTACAATTTTAATTGTAAAACTATAAGATTGATAGTCTTAAGCATCCCCAATTTTAAAAGTTGTTAACATTTTTAAGTTGTGCCAAGTATTGATGAAAACATGATATGGGATGATTTTATATCAATTTATCTAGTCACATATCTTATTGATTATATTTTTTAATTAATTATATACATTGAATAAATATATCTAATGATATATTTTTGTGATATTTTTACATTGTGTTGATAAAAATTGAAATTATATTTTACATACTCATTACAATTTTTTTCCTTATATACACATTCGTCCCTTCAAGATTAAAATCCTATCTTCGACCTTAATGATGGGCAGTGAAAGAAAGGAATAAAATAATGTTATATACACTAATT
Source organism: Camellia japonica (assembly GCA_030407325.1). Classification (NCBI taxonomy): domain Eukaryota; kingdom Viridiplantae; phylum Streptophyta; class Magnoliopsida; order Ericales; family Theaceae; genus Camellia; species Camellia japonica. The sequence goes on along the minus strand of JAPPVO010005795.1, from coordinate 17,934 downwards.
AGTGTACTAACTAGTGTAGTAATTAATAATTTGACATAATTTAATAAGTTTTTAATATTTGTAATTTGTATAATAAGTGAGATCAATAATAATATCATGACTAGTATTAGTACACTAGTTAGTATATTAATTGGTGCATGTAGTACCATCAAAATAAATAACAAGCGGATATAATGAGCTGCTAAGCATTAATAATAGTGTTATTGATTATGATTTGTTTTGTGATGAGCTGTGAAAAAAGTAGCAAAATTATTTTGAGATAAGATTTGCCTAAAGCAGGTAGATAATAATAGAAAACTATTTTCTCTCTAATTGTCTAAAAGTTATTACATTAAAATATGACACTCAAATATTTATATATATATATATATATATATTTTGGGTTCAATGGTAAACACTCAAATCGCAGCCTTTGTACAATTATAGCCAAATAGAACCTTGATAAGGAAAATTATTTTAGGAAAGATACTGTTGGCTTTTTGGCTTTTTGAAGGGTAATTTTGTAAATGCGAGTGTGCCAGCAAGGATCAATCAGTCCTTACAGAAATTATAATTGCCAACCAATTATCAGACGATTGTGTTTTAGTTCTTTCAGCCTCAATGAAGAGGACTTTTACTGGTGGCTTGACTTAGGAGAAATTAAGAGAAATAACAGTTAATATGAAGAACAATCGAAATATTTCATTAAAATGAACACTTACAATAGTCCAAACTCAGCCTCGAAGAGGTTTACAGCAACAGTCTACTTGAATCTACTTGAAACTACTCCTATGAATCGAAGTGCAGTGCGGATATTTAAAGTGCAGGTATTTAAAGTACAAGAAATGTAAAACTGGAAAGGAAAATATGAAGTAAAAACTGGTTTGTATGATCTGAGTCTGGGGTTTTTTTCTGAGGGCTTCCCTGCTATTTATACTTGTCAAAGATGACCTTCGAACTGCACTTCGAACCGTCGAACTGCTCCTCCATGATCGATGATCATGCTGCCTTAGAAGTAGCCCCACTACGCCATCTCTTGCAGTTGAGCTTCCCTCCTGTATTTGAATTTGAATATTGAGTAACTGTTGAAGCCACGTCACTTTGTATCTCTTTACTGATCTAGTGCTACTCAGATCACGTAAGAACCAATGTTCATTGCCACGTGTTCGATCAGGATCGAAGACTTGAATTATCTTCCCATAATACCCTTATTCTGCCACGTGTCAAACTATGATTTGGCTTTTACAAAATATGTAGCCAACATTACCCCCCGCACTAATATACCCAATACTTGGAAATATTAGTGGATCAAAAGCTTTTCCCGTGCTTTTTGGAATGTGCATGGGATCTATCTTCGGGAAACACAACCGTCACCTATTTGATGATCATTCGCATTAACTCTCAATTTAACGAACATCCCAATACCTTCAGCATTCGAACGGACTATGGCTCAATCAACTTCGCACTCTACTGATCAAGCATACGAAGAGCCATTGAGTAATGCTATTTCCCCTCGAAAGAATCTCCACGCATTCATTAGCCACCTTTACCCACCCTTCTATATTCAGGTCATGGAGGCTTTTGCAGATTATCAACCTTTGGACTACGACTACATTGCCCTTAATCCTTCGATTTACAAATTTACAGATACAAGAAGTTCTTCCTCTAAACTCCCCTTGTACTTTGAACGAACTACTCTCAAGCCTTTGCTTCAACAAGTTACAAATATGGACTTAGGGAGTTCTTCTTCACAAACCTCTACTTGGGATGAAGCTACAACCTCTTCATCTTCTGGGGTTTCCGGATGGACAAACTGGTCAGCACCTGAGTCCTGGAACTTGAGGGAATGAATTAATCACCATTTTGTTGAGTTCACTGACCCTTTACATTTTCCTTCTTACGCTCGAAGCTCTGTGGTCTATCCTTATGTACCTATTGACCTTCGACGTAGTTTAGAGGAGAATCTGCTTGTGGCCTGGTACACATCCTCTATGCCCACAAGGACAATGCACACTGCCCGGCATCTGGAAGAATCACAAGGGTATACTCCTTCATTTTTAGCCAAGAAGGCAAAAATTTGCTCTTCTGACTGGCTCGACTATATTAATGCCTTTGCTCCTTCCGCTCCTGTGCCATATCCTCCTTCTTCACCTTCTGGAATAGAAGCATCCACACCTTCTCCATCTTCTGAAGCAGAACCATCTACTCCTTCTTCTCCTTCCACTCTTTCATGGACAGAGAAATTAAGGCTTGCCCTTCCCATGGACAAAATTTTTCCACCTTACAAACCTCCATCATCTCCCACTCCAGCTGAGCGGAAACAAGCTCAACTTCTGCTTGCGGCTTTCTCTCACTTGCCCTTCAATGTTCTTGAGGATGACATCCCTCTCAAGAACTTTCGATGGGCTTGTGATATTCTGACTAGGGGCCATGTCCTCAATCCCATTGCCCAAGCAGAACTTCACATGTTCTTGGACCAACTTCCGTTACTCCTCCACTGGCATCAGAATTCCAAGGCCACCATCCAATCTTTGGATCAACTTTCATCTCTCCGAATTTATGCCCAGTACGAAGCAGAAAACTTCATCGAAGACTTCGATGACTTCAAAAATAAAGATTCTGCGTATTGGGATGACTTGGTTATAGATGAATTGGAACAAAATTTGAGGGAAGAGGCTTTCGAGACAAAGGCTGAGGAGCTCTACTATGAAGTGAGAGCACATCAACTTATGCAGCCAACATTAGAGGAGATAGAAGATATAATAAAGAAAGAACAAATATTCATTGATCATTGTTGGACAAAGTTCCATGATCTTGTTATTTATTCTATTCCTTATTTTTATGAGCTTGAATTTGCACCCAAATAAGGTTACTCAATGTAATTGTCTTGGCTTTAACACAAACAAAGTCTTTCTGTATTTGACATTGTTTGCCTCTGTTTCCTTTTTGTCTTCAAAAGCCAACTTATAGCTTCGAATTGAACAATCTCACCTTTCGAATCTAGACTCAATTGTTTAATGAAACGCTGAAAAAACCAACATGTCTTTTTCCAATTTATGGAGTATAGTTGACAATTCTAGCTGATATCATCTGGAATTAATGCTTTGAATTTTAACAACATTACTCCTCAAAACTAACTATAACCAATATATATGGTCATGGTTAATATAGCCAATCAATTTCAAATTGACTATTTTGCTTCGAAGAGTAATCCACACTGTTTTATGTTCAAAAAGCAATTCCTTCTTGTACATATGGAAACCAACAATTGGTTTTAATGCTTCGAACAGTGCTCATCCTTAAAGGATCCAAGGAGTTGCTTCAAAGGTCGTTACTTCGATTAATAACCCTCAAACAGGTCTTTAAACCCTTTGAAGTGGACCAATACTCGAGCATTCTAGCAATTATGTAGTATGCTTCGAAGCCGACTTATGTATTTCGAAGCCGTTGTTATTTGATTTTTTGGCGCCAAAATCTCATTTCGAAGCCAAATATCTTGCTTCGAAGCTGGCGTCAATATCCGGAATGTGCTTTTTCCCTCCAAAACTATCAATATTGGAAGAGGCTCTTCGTATTCGTACTTTTAGTACTTAACGACTTTATGCAATATATTTCCAGACACAAAAGCTTTTCTTTAAAACCCTTTTTTGCTTTGTGTTTCTGAAGTCACTTGCTTTTTTAACATTCAAACCCTCATTTTGCCATTCTTCTTAACTACAGGCACAATATTAGATAGCCATTCAACATACCTGGCTGTCCTAATAAAGTCTGCCTTGAGTAGTCTAAGAATTTCTTCCTTGACCTTCTGAATTACTTCTGGACTCATCCTTCTTGGTTTCTGCTTGTATGGCTTGAAATTGGGCTTCATAGGGAGCCTATGTTCCACCAAAGATCTATCCAATCCTGGTAGTTCATTATAAGACTATGCAAAGCAATCTTTGTATTTCTTTAAAACAACCAATAACTGGTCTCTGTCCAGAACATTCAAGCAAGTACTTATATAGGTGGGCTGCTGCACAAAACCCTCCTCTAAATTCACCTCTTCTAAGGGGTCTTGCGTCTGAGGACTTATCGAAGCTTCTTCTCTGGTTTCCTCAACCTTCGAAGCAAGCTGTTCGCCTTGTTTTGCTCCTAGGTTCTTCAATTCGACATCTCTGCCCTCTTCCTCATAGACAAAATCTGTCCATAAGGCGTCTTCTTCCTGTATCTCTTGGACTTTTGTTTCAATGTCCAATGCACAGTATTTCTCAAGGGTCAAACTTCTGACCTGTTGCTGTTCTTGTTTACAGCCAATTATCATGGCCTCTCTCTCTTGCTTCTGTACTTTCTGGACTATTGCTTTTACGTCCAATGATGAGAATTTAATCAAAGCCAAGGACTTGGCTTCTTGTTCTTCACTTCTTTGCCTATAACCAGGCATCATTGTCATCTTTCACGACAACCTCTTCATCAGCACTTTCTTGGACCAAGTGCTTCAGGTGTGTTACTTCGTCATCAGCCGTCACTTCGGCTGAGCCATCAGCTTTCCTCAGTATACTGAGTGGTGTCACTCCCTCAATATACAATTTGGCCTCTGCAAAGTCTGCACAGGCTATGAAGGGTTGGGGATCTGCATCAATCTCCTCTGTCTCCCCATTGCCCAGGGCCATCATGATCTTCTGATGCAAAGAGGAAGGCACACATTTGTTGGTGTGGATCCAATCTCTCCCAAGTAAGGCATTATATTTAGCATTGCTGTCGATGACGAAGAAAGCTGTCATACAATCCCTGGTTCCTACACTCAAATTGATAGGCAGAATCCCTTGAGCCATCTGCTTATCTCCAGCAAAGCCAGCAATGGTTGTGCTGGTTGGGATCAACCTGGGATTCTTCTTCCCTAGTTTCTTCAAAGAAGATTTCGGTAACAAGTTTACCGCTGCCCCATTGTCTATTAGGACTCGGTTTAGCTGTATCCCATCAAAGAAAGCCTTGATGTACAAAGGCTTGACATGTTGGGTCATGGAGTTTGAGGGGTATTCAAAAGGATATGAGAGGTTGATGCTCACCTCTTCCTCGCTTTCACACTCAGTTTCCATTGGAGTAGCCATTTCAGGAGCATTCTGTACCATACTCACTTGTGACTCCTCGCTAGAGACAGGAATTGGATCCATGTCTTGGTCACCCTGATCCTCATTTTCAGCCTGGAATTCATGAGGTAGTATGTGTACCATGTTGACTGATACAGGGGGAAATGAGCCAAACTAGATGGCTGGCTGTGCCTTCTTTCCCTCTTGGCTACCTTGCTCAGTGTCTTCAGCAGCATCCTCCATGCTGCATTCTGGTATTTCATTGATAACTGATCCCTTCGAAGGATCTTTCTCAACTGGCTCTTCAGTAAAAAATGTTTGTTCAGCCATAAAGGCTTCGAACATTCCTTCTGCCATTTCCTTCTATTGGCTTATGCCAATCTCTTCTTCCGTTTCACTATCACTTTCCATCAGAGCCTTTTCCAGCCCTGCCAAACTAGACTTCTCCCTGGCCTTTAATTCAGAATGAACTTGGGCCAATTGTTCTCTGCTACAAACCACTTTACTTTGTAGAGTCGGTTTTGGAGCATGGTCTGACTTCGAAGTTTTCTTTCCTTTTGTCTTGTCCTGTGAAGAACTCTCTCCACTTTCTTTCAGATCTTGCTGGTACTGGGTGTACCTACGCTGAATCTTCCTCCTTTGTGATCTGGAAATAACTGGAACCATATTTGGTTCCTTTGTCTTTGGGTGTTTCAGCAATACCCAGTTGTTCGGAGCCACCAAAGGAGGTTTGACCATCCTACCTGTGATTCCAACATCTCTCCTGGCAGACAATTCCCTAGGTTTGTTTTGCATTACAAACCAATCTGGAACTCCAGGTACCCAAGAGCTTACTGATTCAGATGTCGAATTACCCTTTTCCACCTTCGAAGCCATCTTCGAAACTGGCCGTGGAGGTAAGTGCTTGGTTCTGATCGCATGCTTTGGGCTTGATTCTGGCCTTTGATGGAGGTGGCCATTTTCTGTTCTGTGTGAGGTTGGTCTGGGGGGCCAATCTCTGGCTTTAGTCCCATAACCTGAACTCCTCTCCAATCTTCTTTCGGAATGGCTGCTCTCCATTCTGTAGTAGTTAGGTGGCCTAGATTCATGCAAGGGCCTCTTGCCTTTATCACGCATTCTGTCTACTGCAGGCTCAACCACTAAAGGTCGCTGCCTATCACTAGCCGGATACGGCCTTTTGTTGTAAGCATTGGTTGACTTAGGGCGTCTCTGAACATCCCTATAGTATTGCTTCCCATCAATTGGAAGCCCCTTCAACCATTTGTAGCTTAGTCTGCATCTGGGACACATCCTTTGCATTACAGCTGCTTCCAAGGAATCGTCATCCAGTACTTCTTCATCAGAGTGTTCCTTCTGATGTGAGAAACCTTGTCCAACAACTGGCGGGTCTCTAGTCTCTTTCTTGGCAGCTATCTGGTTGGCAATATGCATTTGCACATTGACCTCTTCCAATTCCTGCAGAGATAGGTTCTGAAAGTTTGGTACAACCACATTAGCCGCGCTTTCTCCAACTTCTGGAAACGGGTTACTATCAATTCCCATGGCTTTTTCTGTTTTGGCTAGGAACTTCAGACTTCCTTTCCGAATTTGCTCTTGGATCCTGTCTCGAAAAACAATGCAGTTTTTAGTCGAGTGAGACCAAGAATTATGCCATTTACAGTATACTTTTCCTTTAAGTTCATCAAGAGACGGCAGTTTTACCCCTTTTGGTAACTTAAATTGGCTGCAAGCAAATGATCAAAAATGTCATCTGCTTTTGTTAAATCGAAAGAGTACTTTCTGTGAAAGTCTTTCTTTTTAAACTGTTGGTCGATGGTTGTATCCTTATGAATTAATGCTTCACAGATTACGGGTTCTTTGCCCACAATCTCTGCTGCATCGATCTCATAATTGGGATCTCTATAATATGTCTTATACGAAGCATTGTTTCGATCTTGTTCTTCTTCTAGTAATGCTTCATATCGAGACACCTTATAGGTTAGTTCGACCAAATCCCTGAATTCAGTTGAGTCAAACTTCTTTCGAAGCCTGAACTCTAAACCGTTTTGAGCCAATCTTACAAATTCTGGCTCTGGAAGGATGACTCTACATTTATTTCGAGCCCTTTTAAATCTGGCAATGAACTGAGTAGCCTTTTCTTCAGGCCTTTGACTCAATCTTGCCAAGTCTGCCATGGACACCTCTGGCTCTGATTGGAAGAATTGGGCATGAAATGCCTCTTCCATTTGTTGCCAAGTTTGAATGGAGCCAGGTGTAAGGTTGATATACCATACAAATGCTCCCCCAGTTAAAGAGTTTGGAAATAATCTCAGTTTTATGTAGTCATGATTAGTGAATTCACCACATTGAGCAGCGAATCTGGCAATATGCTCTACTGTCGATTGATTTCCAGTTCCATAGAATAGGGTAAAGTCTGGTATTCTGAATCCTCTTGGGTATTCATGTACCCTATCTACCCACTCTGGGTATGGTTTTCTGTATACAGGAGTCTGGACCCCCCGAGCCATCGGTCCACACATCTCCCTAACAATATCAGCAATTTGGTCCCTAGGGACCATATTTTGGGCTTGCTGAACCACTACTGGAGGGACAAACACAGGGTTTGGTGGACAAACTTGTGCCTGTGGTCCTCTTGGTCCAAAAGGTGGTATATTTGGGACTGGTTGCCCCTGTGGTGCAGGTTGCTGTTGGGGTATGGATAACCCCTTTGAGCCTGTCCTGCGAAAGGGCCTGCGAAAGGTGCTGGGACAGGCGTTGCGTCCCTCCATTTGTGGGAAACCCTCCAACCCCCCGGTATAAATTCGAATAAGGGGTTATTATACCCCCTAGTGCCAGGTATGGCTTCGAACTATTTATGATTAACCATTCTTATGCCAGTTTCTTGTACTTGGCCAGATCCACCAACTTGTGTGGCTTCACTGTTAATACTGAGGCATTTTGGCCTACTACAGGCCTTGAAATGGGTTCATACCAAGACTGAGGCGATGGTCTTTCATAGTTCTGAGTACTAGTCTGACCATTAAATTGTCCATTAACTTGCATAGGCTGTTTTTCTCTAGCCAATCTTTGCTGAGGGACATTTAAAATTTCCTCTGTGTGTCTTGTATTTGTTGGTTGGTGGTTATTCATTCGATCCAAGAAGGATGTTGCCCACCTTTCCATTGTGTTCATTAATTGTTGTCCCATAGCATCTACCAAGCCATCCCATGGGTTTGTTGGCTGGGTAGATGGAACGGTGGATGGTCCAATTCCTTGGTTTCGTCCAATATTATGAACATATGGTTCTTGTCCAGAAGTACTGGTCTGTTCGACCAAAGGTTCTGATAGCATAGGAGTCTCCATAGGATGTGTTACCACATTCTCCTCTGGATTAGGTATCTCTACCTCTCCTTCTACGCCTTCTTCCAGGCGTTCATTTTCTCCTTGTCGTCTTCGTCTAGCCATTTTAACAAGTCCCACTGGGCGTGCCAAAAATATATGTTGGCTTTTTGGCTTTTCGAAGGGTAATTTTGTAAATGCGAGCGTGCCAGCAAGGATCAATCAGTCCTTACAGAAATTATAATTGCCAACCAATTATCAGACGATTGTGTTTTAGTTCTTTCAGCCTCAATGAAGAGGACTTTTACTGGTGGCTTGACTTAGGAGAAATTAAGAGAAATAACAGTTAATATGAAGAACAATCGAAGTATTTCATTAAAATGAACACTTACAATAGTCCAAACTCAGCCTCGAAGAGGTTTACAGCAACAGTCTACTTGAATCTATTTGAAACTACTCCTATGAATCGAAGTGCAGTGCGGATATTTAAAGTGCAGGTATTTAAAGAACAAGAAATGTAAAACTGGAAAGGAAAATATGAAGTAAAAACTGGTTTGTATGATCTGAGTCTGGGGGTTTTTTCTGAGGGCTTCCCTGCTATTTATACTTGTCAAAGATGACCTTCGAACTGCACTTCGAACCGTCGAACTGCTCCTCCATGATCGATGATCATGCTGCCTTAGAAGTAGCCCCACTACGCCATCTCTTGCAGTTGAGCTTCCCTCTTGTATTTGAATTTGAATATTGAGTAACTGTTGAAGCCACGTCACTTTGTATCTCTTTACTGATCTAGTGCTACTCAGATCACGTAAGAACCAATGTTCATTGCCACGTGTTCGATCAGGATCGAAGACTTGAATTATCTTCCCATAATACCCTTATTCTGCCACGTGTCAAACTATGATTTGGCTTTTACAAAATATGTAGCCAACAGATACCAAATTGGTGTTTTGTAAAATTAATTATAAATTAATGATAAACATTATAAATATTAATATTAAAATTATAAATTATAAATTTTTACATTATATATGTAATTGCCCCACTTTTTTTTATTATGAATACTAGACAAGATGACCACTTATCTAAAAATAAATGAAAATGGAAACCCATTATCATCATCCATCCTCATTATATGTTGCATACTTAGGCCTCGTTTGGCAAGTATCCATTTTAGTTAAAAAGTTACTAAAAAAATTAAAAAAATCAACAACTCATACCAAAAAAGTCAATGATTCCCTTTTCTCTCTACTTTTACACATCTTTTCGTAAAAAGTCAAAAAATTATCCTAAACATACTAGTTTTTTTTACATCACATTTTAGCCAAAAAGTTACTAAAAAAGCCTATTCCCAAACGAGGCCTAAGGCTCGTTCGTTTTCAGAGGTAGAATGGAGGGGATTCATGGTGAGGAGATTAATAGTGAGGGATTGTTAGTGAGGGGATTAAGTAAAATTGTGTTTATTTTAATAATGGTTGTTAGTGTAGGAATTATTAAATTATTTTTATATAAAATAATAAAACAAATAAAAAAATATAAAAAATTAAACATTAATGTTTTAAAAAAAATTCCCAATATGTAAAAAATAAAAAATAAAAAAATAAATTTCTAATCCCCTCACTATTTTTCTAATACCACCTCCACCTCCACCTCCACCTCCACCTCCACCTCCTCTATCCCAATCCCCTTTCCAACCTCCATCTTAATCCCCTCCTCCATCCTAATCACTTCCCCAACTATACAAACAAACACGATACAAAATAACCACACCTCCATCCTAATCCCCTCCCATCCATTACATCCCAAAACAAACGAGGCCTAAGAAATAATATTAGTGCATATTTAGGGGGGAAAAAAAATTTATATACCTTCCGTCTCAAAATATTAGTTTCTTTTAGAGAATCTAACTTTTTTTTGATAATATAATTATTATACTTAAAAAATATTAACTTTTCAAAACTACCCTTTGATAGTACAATTTTATATTTCAAATTAATGTTTTGAAAACCGGACCGGTGAGCAAACCGAAAAAGTAATTGAGTGGATGGATCACTGGTTCACTCGCAAGTGAACCAAAATTGAATCGTGATGTCATAATTATGTCATAAATATATTAAAATTTATAAGTATAAAAATATAGATATTAAAATTACAAAAATTAATAAATAATAAACATTTACAAAAAAAAAATTCTTAAAATTTATTTTACCCTTTTTATACATTGATTTTTAGTAAAAATAATTAAGATAATATTGAATATAGTATATATGCTTATTTCATTGTCAACAATTGTGTTGATGACTTCATAGCTTGAGTGCTTACTTTTTATGCACTTGGTTCCATGTTCAAGTCCTCTTCACAACATATTTTTGGAAGAAATTTTAATTCTTCATACCCAACTAGTTCTATGTTGACTTGTGACCGGTTATTCCGGTTGAACTGGCAGTTGTTCTGATTTTCAAATTCTAAGTCGGTTTTGAGCATAGTCCGGGTTTGGAGGGTCATCCGGATCGAAACTAGGTCTGGCCACCGGTTCAACCGATCTAACCAGCTGGTTCGATCCGGTCCGGATTTGAAAACATTGCTTCAAATAATGTTAATGAATTTAAATAAAGGGCAAAATAGAAAATTCATATAATTTTAGTCTTTAATTTTTTTAAAAAAATTAATATTTTGAAATAATAAAAAATTAATATTTTAAACGGAGAGAAGTATCAAAATTTAATTTGCAAATTAAATTTATTTTAAGTGTATCATCCACCACTCCCATCAAATTGAATATATAATATATATTTTATTTTTAGATGTTTTCAGCATCATTTTACAAATTATATAATGAACAATATTACATTCACATAATTTTTTTTAAAAAAAATTCCTTTCAAATGTGTCATTAAGAGGCAAGAATATCATTTTTTTACCTGTCAAAAGCATATTCGGAAATCAGGTGAGAAAATTTGTGTGAATTTATATATTTGATTACACATTGACCGGAAATTACTCACTTCTTTCGAGTAGACAATGTGGTCAGTGGGTCAGATGAATTAAGTGGTTAAAGCAATTATGGGTCGGACATGGAAAAGTAGCAAGGGAAAGAAAATCCGCCTTAGATTGGATAAACCATGAATAACAAACAAACAACATCTGGATCTGATCTCCCTCTCCCTATACAATGTACAAACCCATCAAAGAATTCATTCAAACATTCCAAAACAGACGCAACAAAACCAATATGAATCAACAACAAAAAATTGAAACAACTTTTTTTGATCTAGCTAAGCAACTAAGACTGCACTGGACTTGGAGAAACAAATGGACTTGGAGACACAAATGGGCTCGGAGGACTGAATGTCGGAGTTGGAGCTGCTGTCTCCACCACCGCCGGCGGAGGTGGAGGAAGTGGAGGTTGGTTGAACATGGAACTCGGATTCGAATTCGGATTCGGATTTGGGTTGGGACTGGGAAAAGACATCTGAGACTGGTGGCAGGAGGAGGAGGGGTCGCCGGAGCATTTGTGGGAGTTGCCAATGCCGTGACGAAGCAGCCCGAAACCCAAGAGAAGTCCAGTCACCACAAGCACTGTCACTATGAAGATGAAGATCTTCGTTGCTTTCCCCACATAACACATTTTTTCTTTCCTTTCCTTTTCTTTTCTTTTCTTTTCTTTTCTCTCTGTTGGTTATGTTAATTAGTGGAGTGGCCTAATCAGAGATAAAAGAGATGGTGTGAGATGGGTTTGTTTTGTTTCGTTTGGTGGTTGGGTGAGTGGGTGCCATTTTTTCTGTTGGAAGAGATGTGTCTACTAATGTGGGTTGTTTGGTTGGTTGGTTAGTTGTCATCTTCTTCTTCTTTTCATGGTTTTGAGGTTTTGTTTGTTTTTTGAGGTTTTTGGTTGAATTAGCTAAGAGTAAAGTGCAGTATGTTAGAAATAGTAGTGTAAAAGTGCTTCAATTAATCAATACAAATGAATATATAGCAAACCCAAATGAATCAAGAATAATGAATATAAAATAATAGAGGAAAATATCTTATCAAATTTCAATCCAGGTGCGGAACTAAATCCACTATCCTTGAAAGTGATTTCGCCCCCACTTAATTGTTTCTTTGATGCAAATAGGCTCTTGCCAATCACTCTCCAGGATTCAACAGCAGAACTATATGTGCACTAACAAGCAATCATTTGAACTCGTGACAATGGATGTCCAATAATGTAAAAGAAAAGAGAAAGAGCAGAATTTTTTTTTTTTTATATACCTATAATGCAAATCTGACCCAGAATATATAAAAGGTAGAGAGGATTTGAAAAAAGAAGTAAATATTTATTTTACAGAATATGGGGTTGGAGCCTATTAAGAGAGTAAAAAAAATGTTTCCAAATTTGAAAAATTTTGAATTAAGAAGTCCAATCATGTGATTAAAATCAGAATTTTGGAAATAAAAATACACATACCTATGTTACTCACACAAATTTGAAGCATTCCAACAATCCCCCCATGATTCAAATTTTAAAAGAGAAAGAGAGAGAATATATAATACTAGGCACGAAGTTGGATATATAATGTTGATATCTTGTGGACTTAAATCGCCACTTAGTGTTCTCAATTTGAAATTTACCGAAGTTAGGTGAATTGTGTCTTGAACCTGTCAACTTTAATATAAATTCTCATACTTGGGCACATACCTCAACTCCAATCCATACAAGTTCTCGTTTTAGCGCTTTTTGGTCGTGCACTTCACTTAGTGTAGACTCCCCATTTTGACTGCCCTTAAAACTTGGGTGCTTCACTCTAACCATTTAATGATGAAATGTTACGCAGTGCAATCTTTCGAATCTTCAGTAAAAGAATTCAGTTTTGAGCTTCAAACCTAAACCTTGCACCCCTTTGGACCAAAACCTATTTTTCTAGCCTAACCACTCAAAGAACAACAAGACCAAAAGTTAACCGACAAGCCACTTTTTTGGGTCAACCGTACAATGGATTGGCTGACCGGCTATGTTCAATGCAGCAGATATTTTGCAACAGCAAGTTGCTCCCATGCACGGGATTTGGCCAGCTGCTCTCTTTTGAAGATATTTCCGTTGGAAGGCGATGGAAAATCTATAAATACAGCACTTCCCTTTAGAATTTAGGATTAGAACAATTGCTAAAGGCTTAAAAGCTTGTCCAACACACTTCTCTACCCCCTTGAATATAGATACTATAGATATACCATTGAAGCTTAAACTTGAAGCTTTTTGCTAAAGTTTCAAACTATTTTTTAGATACTTGGGGGTATTTAGTTTGGAGTTTGTTAATTAAGAAGATCTTTCTCTCTTTCAAGGTGAGCTTTGAACCTTTTTTATTTTTTTTGCTCTCTTTTTCTTGTCTTTACATACTATTTTTAAGGATATTTTGGGGCTGAAATATGTGATTTAAGGTTACAAAAAAGTGGAGGGGTTAGCCACCCTTCCTTAAGCTTGCTTGCTAGATGTAACTTCTTGGTTTTCTTCAATTTTTGCTTATATTTTTCACCTTTTAAAACTAATTTTCAGCACTGTTTTGTGTTGTTTGTGGGCTGTTTAATGTGTTAATTTATACTTTGAATGCTATAGTTGTGTTGTTGTAAGTCCTCACGGATTTGGTGCGTTTAGGATATAGCAACCAATCCGTTTGAGTTGATTGTTTTACTTTGATTTTCATAGCTTTTCATAGTATATTTGGGCCCTTGTGATCATAGGGAGGGTTTAAAGCTTAGCCACCCTAACACAAGTTTGATTAACTAGTTGTTTATCTTGCTTATTATTGTGTGTTATCTTCTTCAAAAGTTGTTGTGAACTCTCTTCTAGTTCCATATTTGAAGCATGGAAATGGATGTCTCAGCCATATTCCATGAGTAGTAAGAAGAGTTTACAACAATTTTTGAGTTGTTATATCTTTATCGTAGACGCTTCTATGATCATCACATACTAACTTGTAATGTTTGATGATTTATGAAGTGTGTCCATCTCTTCCTTAAAGTAACTTCATGATAGGAAAGAAGTAGGTAGAACAGTCTTGTTTTTGTGTTTAGTAAAGCCTTTTCCTATTGCTTTTAAGATCATCATGCAATAACTTTGTGATAGTTGATGATTTGAGAAAAAAATCTACCTCTCCCTTGAATATCTTCATGATGTAGGGAAGGACATAAGGGATAAGCATCCTTTGGAAATCCTCTGTCTTGCTCTATTCCGGTTTTGTTGCAGCAGGTTTCCTCTAGAAATAGGGGCCAGCTAGCCACCATCTTGTATGGCCGACCATCTCATAAGGCCAGCCGACCACTTTGTTTATATGGCAGTGGTGGTTTTACAGCAAAACAAAGTAGATCCTGAGGTTCAAAACATAACTATTTTCTGACTGTGAATAGCACAGTTTCTGGCAATAAGCAGAGAAGGTTTCCGGAGGATGTTCTTGCTTGTGCGCACGCGATCCCCCACCTCTCATTCAATTCCTTAAATTAATCGCTTTGAAATTTGTGTTTTGTAATAATTAGTTAATTTACTTGTGTTTTGTAATAATTAGTTGATTAGGCCATTCGGACCCTCTTGTACGGGGGCAAGTTTGTAACACTTTATGTATACCTTCCAACCCTTATTTGTTTCTCCCTTTTATTTAAATGGTTACCATAGTTGTATAGCATCATATTTTCTTTTAATCACTACGATGATTTGTATCCATTTTTGCATGCATTAAGGTTCGGATCATCATACTTGATATCATTGATCATTTCTTACTTGATTATGTGCGCGATCGCATGCTTTGAGTTGATTCATATGTCATGTTAATAATTGAATCTAGTAATAGCGTTTTGTGTGTGTTGCATTAGTCATGTGCATATTAGGATCATACATTTTTTTCTAACTATCTTATTTTCTTTGACTTGCCTCGGTTGAGTACTAGGTGAGCATTTTTTGCTTTAGCATACTACATGTGTGTCTTTGTTACCATGTCGAGCATACTACCGTGAGGCTACTCACTTACTTGAAATATCTCTATGAATGCCACTAGATAGAGGCTTAGATTGGAATGACTTTGATTATTGTACATATGAGCTCGCTTTTCTTTTGAGTTGTACATATTCGAAAACTCTTTAAAAATCGCATAAAATCAAAGCATTCCAAAGTAAGTGACGTGGTCTAAACTTGTTTCCTTCACATAGTAATGTTAGGTCTCGTTTGGTAAGTTCTATATTAGCCAAAAAGCCAAAAAGTCACTATAAATTATCACATCACTCTCTCTACTTTTCTGCACATCTTTTTGTAAAAAACCAAGAAGTTATTAAAATAGCTTGTTCCCAAACGAGGCCTTAATATATTAATAATCAAAACATGAGCATATAACGTCTATAAAATTTACATCATGATTTAGTAGAGGCCGATCTTTGATCTGGTGAGTAGGGTGCTCAATTCATGACCTTCCATTCTCATACCTAAGTTCCCGAGTCGAGGTTATGACGGACAAGTGGCCTTTGACATGAGTCACTGGTTTCTTAAATTTTCTAAAAATATTTAGGTAGCGACTTTGAAATCTGGCAATGTAGTCTATTTTTGGCATCTTTGGTAATTAATGGATTTTCTAAGATTTGCTAAATCTGGACTCTCATTCGTTTTTATGTTTCACATTACACTTGTGAAACCAAATTCAGAACCACGGGAGTCCGAACTGTAGGAAATCGCATCCGAGGAGGCTAAACCCCTCTAAAGAGTACAAAAAACCAGCTACGCCTGGATATTCATGAGTGCTCTAGAGAGTTTGCTATACTTTCATAGGGAAGCGACCCTACTTCCACACCCATATGTTGGAAATGGTAGGAAAATTCTGGATAAAACTAGAATTTTTTCTTAAGTTTGGTCTATTTTTTAAGTGGGCCCCGTGCATCAATTTTTGCGGGTCAAAGTGGTAATGCGTTCTATGCCGCATTGTGATTCACGTGGTATATTTGGTTGCTCAAAACCATTACCGAGTGAATGGGAAATTGAAGCCAAAGTATGCTCCATGGAAATTGAGTTTTGGTGGGAAATCCTTAAAGGTTTGAATAAAGCTTGTCCCACATTGATTTGGTGGGAAGTTTTGAATGGGTTTGTAAGGCATAGGATTGGAACTTGAGGTGTGCCCCAAGGGGTACCCAAGTGTTTTAGAGAGGGAGGTTATGGGCAAAATGGACTAGACCCATTGGACCCAAAAATCACCACACACATGCGCGCGTGCCGCCGCTGCCATCCGGCCGGTCGGGCGGGCTGGGCTTGGGCGCGAGTGTGTGGTTGGGTTGGGCTTGTTCGACCCAATACCTATTTTTTTGGGTAAAAAATATTTGAATTTAATTTTATTTTTTGGTAAAATAAAATCCAGAATTCAAATTAATTCTGGAAATAAACTGGTCCGGTTTTACTATACACCCAAACAGGGTCCTTCCCGTTTTTTATCTGTTTGAATTGTGAACCCAACAGATTCAAATCTGTTTAAATTCAAAACCAAACAGGTTTCATACCTGTTCAAACAGGTTTGCACCTGTTTAATTCAAAACCTGTAGCCACCAATCCATCTATAAATAGGACATCCCTCATTTGGATTTTGTAACTCTAATTTTCGTCCTTCATAATTCTACAAACATTCTCTTCATATTGCTGCATTATTTTCTTCTGTGAGAGAGTATAAACACTTAGTGTGTTTGTAACAAGCCCTCGGGGGACCTCGCTACAGCTCGGACTCGATTTGTGTCACGGTTCTTAATCTTGAACCAAAGAGTCCAAATCCGGCAAATCGTTTTGGAAAACAGATTTTTGAAAGAAGTGCCAAACATGGACTGCTTTGCCAGATACAGAGTCGTCACCTAAATGTTTTTTTTTTTTTTGGGAAATTTAGGAAACCCTGACTCGGTGCCAAAGGCCATGTGTCCGTCATCACCAAAGTTGCCTCGGCTCGGGAACTTGGGTACGATTGGGGAAGGTCACTTCGTGAGCACCCCCGCTCGCCCGGTCAAAGACCGGCCTCTACTAACCATGATATCTTATTTTGAAAACATTGTGAGTTCTTGTTCCGGTTATTAGCCTAGATTACTATGTGATGCGCACAGCAAATAAGTATAGACTGGGCCGCCTGAATTGGAACAAAACATTTCATGTTTGTTTGTTTGAGAATGGTTTGATGGTGCTACCCGCAGGTAGGCTAAGACGTGGATTTGCCACCCTCAGGTGGGCTTAAGAAAACATGATTTTGCCACTATCTAGTAGGCTTAAAACAAACATTTGATGAATTGTCCAATTCAAGTAACCCAACCTCCACCCACAGGCATTCAAGGCAGTTATATCATATAAGCACATAGCCTCATGGCAAGCATGCTATTCATGGCAACGGTCACACGCATGCAAGGATGCTAAAGCATAAAACTCACCGAGTACTCCAAATCAAAACAGAAAATCGATTAGAAATCATGCATGATCCTAATTATACAGAAATGCCTAATGCAACACATGCAACAATGCAACTATAGCAGGCTCGGCTATTCTAAACATGGCATATGGAATGCTACAACTAACAAGTATTCAATTTGGAAT
>JAPPVO010005792.1:0-37959 GCA_030407325.1 Camellia japonica | reverse complement strand
CTGAAAGTAACCCTTGAGAGGCTCGCTAGGCTGAAAACCCGAAAGGGCAACCTAGGCAAAAGTTAGAGCAGAAAAACAAAAAAAAAAATAGAAACTCAAAAAAAAAAATGAAAAAAAAAATGATGATCAAAATCAAAAAAAAAAAAAAAATCAAAAGCTCGCAAGGTTGAAAACCCGAAAGGGTGGCTTTGGCAAAAATTAAAGCACAAAAGGAGAGTGTCAATACCCGAGTGAACCTTTGCCCGAACTACGATGGCCTGATTCTTATCTTTGGGATGCGTAGGTAGCTTCATCTCGAAGTTCGGCCCTAATAATTTTTCAACTCATTCATCTCGTCCATGTTTTGATTGGTGTATCTATAGTCGATTTGGTTGTCCTATCCGTGTTTGATTGGTGTATCTTCGTTCTACTCAGTTCAATTGGTTCGATTTAACTTGGTTCAATTCGGTTCGATTCGGTTTGGTGGTTCGGTTCGGTCCAGTCCAGTTTTTCTCGACTTTATTCGGTTCGGATTGGTTTGGTTCGGTTGGCTTGGTTCAGATATCACCTTTGATTATCTGGTTTGGGACTATGCACCCCAATGGTTGATTCCATGTTAGTTGAGTAGTGGCCATTTGCAAAAATAGGTTTTGATTAATTTGAATGAAGCTGACTAATTTTTCTCGAAAATTGTTCCATGTTTGCAAAACTTGGACCATTCTATGGATTTGAAAAGGGAAAATTTTCAGTGCTCACAATTTAGCTTACATGATTTCAAAACAGAAAATGGAATAAGTATGCTAATCCAACCCTCATGTTGATCAAAACATTTTTTACAAAAAAAAAAATAATAATAAAGAAAAAAAATCAAGGCAATGAATTAGGGGCATGCTTGAGTCAGTGATTCTGTCTTCTCCACCACTCGAGTCAACTCCTCAATGTATATGAGTGTGTATTCGTACCAGTCAGTATATTTATACCAGTCAGTATATATCAGTGTGTCTTCATACTAGTCAGTGTATTTATACCAGTCAGGGTATTCATACCAGTCAGCGTATGTCAGTGTGTATTCATACTAGTTAGTGTATTTATACCAGTTAGGGTATTCATACTAGTCAGTGTATAGAAGTGTGTTTGGATTATTTTGGCTTCGTTTTTTTTTTACGTTGAGTCAGTTTTATTTTTATTCAGGTCAGTATGGATCAATGGCCAATTCAGAGTTCAAATTTCAATCAATCTCAAATTCGATCAAACAAAAGTATTTTCAAACTCAAAGTGATATGCCAGTCACACCATTGAGATACAAAACTAAAACTTTTCATACAATCAGGGGAGGACATCCCCGATTACAGAGACTCCAAAAAAAAAAAAAAAAAAAAAAAAAAAACAGAAATACAAAAAAACAAGCCCAGAAAAAAAAAAAAAAAAAGAGAAAAAAAAGAGAGAGGGATCTTTTTCTTCTTTCATCTCCGGTGACGGCCACACACGAACTTCACTTACTCGGCTCTTCCGTCGCCGAGCTCTTCCTCTTTTTGTCGTCAATCTTCGAAAGCCCTGCTCCAGTACTTCCGCCAAGAACTACCACAGTGTTTCTGCCGAGAGAGTCGGCTCCCCGCCGGCTATCAAAGGAGAGGTACGAAGGTGCCCCAAATCGGGTCATAGAGGTGGTATGCCTTTTCAGCTCCTTGTTTTCAGCCTTCAGCTCCTTGTTTTCGGCCTTCAAGGCACAAATCTCTGCCCGTGCATCTCTGTACATGCACTGGAGTAGGGAGAGTTGGGCATTTAGTTGGTATACCTCACACGCCTTGCTCTGCAGACGGTGAGACAGGTTGGTGACCGCCGCCACTGTCTCCATGTAGGACCTCAACGTGTAGTGGTTGGCCTCGATATCATTTTGAGTAGCCATCACTTGCTCAACTGTTAGTGTGGGAAGACTAGGTTGAGTAAGAGCAGGGGCACTTGGCCCAGAGGAGCTCGATGGACCATTAAGATCTGGAAAGAGAGAGAAGGGGCGAGACGAAGCCATGTATAGGAAGAGAGAGGAAAGAAGGGAGTCACAGAGAAACGATGAGGAAAAGAAGGAGAATGAGAGTGATGGAGAAGAGTGACGGAGAAGAAGTAGAAGAAGAGAGTGGTTAAGAAGAATAGAAAAGAGTGATGAAGATACTGAAGAGAAGAAGAAGACGAGAGAGAAAGACAAAGAGAGGGAGAGGGTCGAGGCAAGCTTGCAAATCGAGGGGGCTGCTTTTGTCGGCCAGCCGACACAAAAGCAAAGCCCGCGTATCAAACGCGGCAAGAGACGCGGGAGAGTTGTGTATACATATATGTATATATATTGTATAGCTATGTAATATATATATTTGTTTGAACATTTGGGTCACAGGTGTGGCTTGGGTTCAGTGGTTTGGCCCAGTGGTTGAAGAGTGAGAGGCTGAGCCTGAGATCAGGGGTTCGAACCCCACATCGAGTGTTTATTTTGGTTTGTTTTGATTTTGTGTATATATGTCTCGTATATGTATATATATTTATTTGCATATCTTGTCATAGTCATAAGAGTGGAGTGGCTCAGTGGTTGAGTACTCGGAGGCCAAGCTTGAAGTCAGGGGTTCGACACCCCGTATCTCATATCCATGCATTTTGTGTTTTTCCTTTCTTTTTGCGTGTTTTGCGTACGTGTGCTGACGTCAGCACACAGAATATGCCTTCCCAGTAATGGCATCTTCTCACTGATGGTTGCAAACGAAATATTCTCCATCTATGTATATATCCGTATATGTTTGTGTATAGGTCCGTATATGTCTGTGTCGTATACACCTGTATATATACTGTATATGTCTGTGTATATATCTGTATATATCTGTCTGTATGTTGTCTGTATATGTATATATGTATACCGTATGTATATATCTGTGTGTATTTTTGTCTGTATATGAACATATGTATACCGTATATGCATGTCTGTGTATATTGTCGTATTTGTATGTATTTTGTCTATACATGGTATATGTATATGGTATTTGGTTCGAACATACAATTCCTCCTTTCATTCTGTGCATCCATCACACAATAATCTCACTTCGTTCACCTACCACACAAATTTCAAATTCAATTCCATCGCACTATTTTGTGCAATCCCCCGGTCTAGGAGACCTTAAATCCCTGGTCTAGGAGACCTTAAAATCCTTGGTCTAGGAGACCTTAAATCCCCGCTCTAGGAGACCTCAAAATCCTTGGTCTAGGAGACCTTAAATCCCCGGTCTAGGAGACCTCAAAATCCCCGGTCTAGGAGACCTCAAAATCCTTGGTCTAGGAGACCTCAAAATCCCCAGTCTAGGAGACCTCAAAATCCCCGGTCTAGGAGACCTCAAAATCCTTGGTCTAGGAGACCTTAAATCCCCGGTCTAGGAGACCTCAAAATCCCCGGTCTAGGAGACCTCAAAATCCTTGGTCTAGGAGACCTTAAATCCCCGGTCTAGGAGACCTCAAAATCCCCGGTCTAGGAGACCTCAAAATCCCTGGTCTAGGAGACCTTAAATCCCCGGTCTAGGAGACCTCAAAATCCCCGGTCTAGGAGACCTCAAAATCCTTGGTCTAGGAGACCTTAAATCCCCGGTCTAGGAGACCTCAAAATCCTCGGTCTAGGAGACCTCAAATCCCCGGTCTAGGAGACCTCAAAATCCTTGGTCTAGGAGACCTTAAATCCCCGGTCTAGGAGACCTCAAAATCCCCGGTCTAGGAGACCTCAAAATCCATGGTCTAGGAGACCTCAAAAATCCCCGGTCTAGGAGACCTCAAAATCCTCGGTCTAGGAGACCTCAAAATCCTCTGGAGACCTTAAATCCCCGGTCTAAAAGACCTTAAATCCTTTGGTGTCTACAAGACCTTAAATCTTTCGCGGTCTAGGAGACCTTAAATCCTCTAAAGGTGCAATTCCTTTGGTGTTTGTCGTGCCCGAACGACTTCAATCGGTCTGGTATAGTCACTTGACTATGTTTGTAATGAGTTCCTAGGAGATCAACTGAGACGGTGGAAACTAGAGTTCGAATGGCGATGCCTAGAACGCAAAAGGTTCGGGATTTTCGAGACTAAAGTCTGGTTTAAATACCCAGGGGTGTATCCCCGGCTTAAAATCTGTATGGCAACCCCATAGGTTGAGATAGCTTGTATGCGCCTCAATTCTGGATACTGAACCAACCTAGTCTATCACCCTGTTGGAGAATAGGGAAAGTTGCAATCATAGCCAGCATTCCATGACATTGCATTGCATTGCATAAATCCAATTTTCAAACCGGCTTCGCGTAAGCGTATAAGTCCAATCTTCAAACCGGCTTCGCGTAAGCGTATAAGTCCAATTTTCAAACCGGCTTCGCGTAGCGTATAAGTCCAATCTTCAAACCGGCTTCGCGTAGCGTATAAGTCCAATTTTCAAACCGGCTTCGCGTAAGCGTATAAGTCCAATTTTCAAACTGGCTTCGCATAGCGTATAAGTCCAATTTCAAAATCTTCTTGCATATCATTTGCATCTTGCCCCTGAACTACGCTGGTTTAATTCCTTGCAAAGGGATACGTAGGCAACCTTCTGGTTCAACCACATGCATTGCATTTTGTTTGATTGCCCAAGTCTTATGGCCTTGTCAAAAGGGTCGTCTTCGGGCTTTGACATTCACTCACGTCATTTCATGACTTCGAGCTCTGTCAAAGAGGGGCAACTGTAGACACCCCATTTTGACCGGCCCTAAGACTTGGGCGCTTTCTGTTGATTACCCGATGATGATAATTAGAATGTGTTTCTCACAAAATCCTCAACAAGAAAAATGGAATTTGAACTTTAATCCCAACCTTTACACATTTTTTTGGCCAAACTATTTTAGACCTTAAAACCCTCTTTTCAAAATAATTTGTTTTTTTTGTTGTTTCTACGATGTTCTGAGACTCCCATTTCGATTAAAATATTACACTTTTCAGTAAACTGAGTAACGACAGAGTGGAAATAAATGGAAGGGATGCAAACTCTTTGAAAAAAATATATTTAAAAAACATCTTCTTTAAAGGTTTGGATTTGAAGGAAATAGAAGGGGATGAAAGGAAACTAGTTTAGGAAGAGAATGAGCATCAAATCATTAAGAAGGAAATGAACAGCCTTCACTAAATTAGGCATATCTCTTTGTACACTTGGAATTTAATTGTGAGGCTACCACCATTGGAAAGTAGACTTCTGGGGCTTCAATTTAGACCCAAGAACCACCTAAAACCAAGTCCATATAAGGGAGATGTGCCCATTTGAAGTTGGGTTTAAGAGCAGATTTTGTTGACCTGGGCCCGAGAGAAATGAACAGCCTTCACTAAATTGGTCATATCTCTTTGTACACTTGGAATTTAATTGTGAGTCCACCACCATTGGAAAGTAGACTTCTGGGGCTTCAATTTAGACCCAAGAACCACCGAAAACCAAGCCCATATGAGGGAGATGTGCCCGTTTGAAGTTGGGTTTAATAGCAGATTTTGTTGACTCGGCCCAAAACAGTAGCAGCCCCATTTTTCTTGGTTTTAGTTCAGTTGGGACACCCCATTGAGCCATTTTTTGATCCATTCAAGTGCACCCACTCATTCTCCAACATCCCCACTCATCATCTACACATCCCACCATCTCCACTCATCATCCACTTTCATAATTACACTCCACCATCTACTTTCATGATCACATCCCATCATCCCCACTCACCATCCACTTCCATAATTACATCCCACCATCCCCACCCACCATCTACTTTCATAATCACATCCCACCATCTCAAGTCATAATCCATTTTCCTAAAGCAACCACACCATCACCATTCATCATTCACCTCTATTATACATTGTCCCCCATTAACTCCACTTTGTCTTCCACCATTGCCTACTTGCATTGGCTATATAATGAGAGCTCTAGTCTTGAATTAGAGGGGGATTTTTTGAAGAAGAAAAGGGTAGGGAGAGAATGCTAAAATTGTGTTAGAATTTGAGAGAAAAGGAGTCTTAAAAACAAGAGAGTTGTTTTGCCAAACTAGTAAAGTTACATAGCCTCTTACATCTCATCTCCCCTTGTCAAAAATCACTCAAAGCCTTAACCAAAGAGAGTATTCTTGCCAAGAAAAGAGTGATCATACATTTGTTCAAAACCGTCATTTTAAGCTCAAAGTCCAAGCTTTTGAATTGAGAATTAAGATCATAATTCACAACCTTGAGGGTGATCAAGAGGAAGTTTGAAAATCAAGAATTTCACTATTTCTTTGCAAGGTGAATTTTCAATTCTTTCATTTTTCTTGCATGTTTTATCTTATATTTATTTTCTTATGTTAGTTTCATATTATGTTCTATCTTATATTTATTTTCTTATTTTAGTTTCATATCACTTTTGTTGCAATCTTACATATTCTATCCTATATTTATTTTCTTGTTTTAGTTTTGTAGTAGTTGTGTTCTTTTTTTTTATTACTTTAGTTTCACATTAGTTTTGTTGTAATCTTACATGTTCTATTTTCTATTTGTTTTCTTGTTTTAGGTCCATGTTAGTATTGTTGTAATCTTGCATGTTCTATCTTATATTTGTTTTCTTGTTTTAGGTTCATGTTAGTTTTGTTACAATCTTGCATGTTCTATCTTAATATTTGTTTTCTTGTTTTAGTTTCATAGTAGTTGTGTAGTAATCTTGCATTTCCTAGCTTAAAGTTATCCTCTTATATCAGTTTCATATTAGTTTTGTTATAATCTTACATGTTCTATCTTATATTTGTTTTCTTAATTTAGGTTCATAAGGTTCATGTTAGTTTTGTTATAATTTTGTACTTTCTATTTTTGTTTCCTTGTTTTAATTTAACCGGTAGTAGTTAGTCAAGCCAACCAAATATTTCTTGTTTGTTCCTTTTCTTGGTGTTGCAACAAGACCGGTTTTGCTAGGCCCAGTTGGCCGGCCGGCCTATTTGGTCGGCCGGTTAACTTCTTGTGGACAAGACGGTATCATTCTCCGATGTTAACCAACTTCTGGTGGTTTCCAAGGCACATGAAGCTTTTTCTTTTATTTATTTATTTTATTTTGAGTGTTTTGTGAGGTTTTTTATTTTATTTTATTGCAATATTCCCTCCTCTCTCTCTCTCATTTGGTCTGTAATAATTTATTCAAGTGTTGTAATAATTCCCCGCCGCGCTTCTTTCTATCCCGTTCTTTACTTTCTTTCCTTATTTGTACATAAACATCATATTTATTTTTCATCATATTCATGCTTTGCATCCATGATTCATGCATCTTGATTCGGCTAAGCTTGCATTTGTGGATTTAATCAATTCCTATGTTGTTATGTGCGCTACCTCATGTTCTTGAGATGATCACATGTCATATCTTAGAAGCCGAATCTTTAGTTGCATCTCATGTGTGAATTGCATTAGGATTTTATATATAAGATCATGCATATTTTACTAACTTTGTTTTGTAGCTTGTTCGTGGGACGTCAAACATGTAAGTTTTTATACTTTAGCATCCCGTTTGTGTGTGTTTTTCTTACTATGTCTAAGCATTCTACCATGAGGCTATTTGCTTATGTGATATAACTCTATGAATGCCAGTGGATGGAGGTTGTGTCGCTTAATTTGGAATGATATTGATTTTTCGTGCTTGTAAACTCAGTTTATTTGGATTGTACATCGTCAAAACTCTTTCAAAATACATGATATCAAATTGTTCCAAAATGAATGGCATAGTCTATACTTGTATGCTTCACATAGTAAATTTTAGGATTTATTAACTAATCAGAACATGAACATATAAAGAAAATAAAAGTCATATCATGGTTTAGTAGAGGCCGATCTTTTGATCGGGTGAGCGGGGGTGCTCATTATTGACCTTCCCCTCTCATACCTAAGGTTCCGAGCCAAGCATCCTTGGTTACGACGAACAGTGGCCTTGGCATTGAGTCATGGGTTTCCTAATTTCCCAAAATATTAGGTGGCGACTCTGAGATCTGATGACGCAGTCCATTTTTGACAAAATTACAATAAAATGGATTTTCACTAAAAGTTGCCAAATCTGGACTCTCATCTACGTTTCACATTGCACTCGTGAAACTTGAGATCAAAGAGATCTCGGGAGTCCGAACTGTTTAACGCGCGCGGGTATCCCCCGGGCATGTTACAGAGGTACGTTCCGTACTCCGAGTGACGGAACGTGTCTCAATTCCCTAGTCACCGACACTCCGGATCATCCATGATGGAGTTAGGTTTTGTTGTGTTTTCATGTGCATTCATTCCATATTGAATTGTGCAAATCGACTCCTCGGCCATCATGCATCGAGATGCGTGATTGGTGGCACGAGGATCGAGGCATGCATACATTTGTGAAAATACATTGCTATGCCCCTTTCCTGCTCTCTGTTGCAGCAAAATCAAGAATCTGCAGTCTTCCGAGGCTTGGCGCGCTTTCCAAGAACAATTGCAAAACAGAGGCTAATTGGGGCATCCCAGTGGATTTCCGCGCAAGGCATCCTAAACATACATCATTCATCATCTGGAGAAGAGTCGAGATAGTCCCTGGCTTGCATGCCAATTTATTGTTTTCTTAGTTAATTTGGTAATTAATTAGGATTTTTGTACATATTTGAACTGTATTATTTATTTGCACTGTACTATTCGGGACTGTATATTATTTATTCGGACCCTCTGCGCGAGGGCAATGTTGTAATAAGTGTGCGTGTGTGTGATGTATGTCTTCTAACCCCACGTCTTTCTTCCCTTTTTATTTACCAGCTTATGATGGTTAGATTAGGGCATGTTTCAATTAGCATACAGTATGATAGCATGTTTGCATTCATTCATCTGTCTTGCATGCACCGGGCTCGGCGCATCATACTAACTGCATTTGCATTTTAATTCCAAATTGAATATTTGATAACTGTTGCATCTCATATGCCATGTTTAGAATAGCCGAGCCTGCTATAGTTGCATTTTTGCATGTGTTGCATTAGGCATTTATGTATAATTAGGATCATGCATGGATTTCTAATCGGTTTCTGTTTTGGCTTGGAGTACTCGGTGAGTTTTATGCTTTAGCATCATTGCATGCGTGTGAGTGACTGCCATAAATAGCATGCTTACCATGAGGCTATTTGCTTATGTGATATAACTGCCTGAATGCCTGTGGGTGAAGGTTGGGTTATTTGAATTGGAACAGTTCATCAAATGTATGTTTTAAGCCCACTAAATAGTGGCAAAATCATGTTTTCTAAGCCCACCTGAGGGTGGCAAAATCTGCATTTTAAGCCTACCTGCGGGTAGCACCATCAAACCATTTTTCAAACAAACAAACATGAAATGTTTTATTCCAATTCAGGCGACTCGGTCTATACTTGTATGTTGTGCGCCTCACATAATAAATCTAGGCTAATAACCGGAATAAGAGCACACAATGTTTTCAAAACTAAATATCATGGTTAGTAGAGGCCGATCTTTGATCGGGCGAGCGGGGGTGCTCACGAAGTGACCTTCCCCAATCGTACCCAAGTTCCCGAGCCGAGGCAACTTTGGTGATGACGGACACGTGGCCTTAGGCACGAGTCAGGGTTTCCTAAATTTTCCAAAAATAAAATATTTAGGTGGCGACTCTGTATCTGGAAAAGTAGTCCATGTTTGACACTTCTTTTAAAAATCTGTTTTCTCAAAACGATTTGCCGGATTTGGACTCTTTGGTTCAGATTACGAACCGTGACGCAAATCGAGTCCGAACTGTAGCGAGGTCCCCCGCGGGCTTGTTACAGTTTCTGGCGACTCTGCTGGGGATTTAGAGAACGTGACTCGAACTCATGATATCTGGTTTTGACTACACTTGTGTGTTTCTTTGCATTGCATTTGCATTGGTGCGCCTAGGACACTGTGTTTGCCATCTGCTATTCCTGAACGGTTTGCCAGAGGCTTGTCTTGTCAAGGCATGACCATAAGGCTGACCGGTTGTGGGCTCTGCCAGTATGGGAACACAAACCCCAGTTTTACCGGGGCACCCTTTTGACCATTCGACCTAGTGCATATCGAAATCCGTAGTGACCATTCCAAACTAGGACAGGTTGCTTACCCGATATAGGTTGTTTGAAACCGCTGTGTGCGTAGTGAAACCCTAGCTCCTGACAAAATAGGACAGGGAAACCCTACCCCAACATAGGGGTGTTTTGGCTCTCACTTGTCTGCTATGTGCTTTTAGAGTGCGTCTCTATAGGAATGCATGTATCAGTCTACAAGTTTGGGCATCAGGCCTGCGGGCACCAGTTCAGCAGTTTGGGCATCAGGCCTGCGGGCACCAGTTCAGTACTTTGAGAATCAGTTTACCTGAGGGTATCAGTTTACGGGCAGAATTCTGTAGGGGCACAGTCATTCAGCCCGGCTCATATAGGTTATCGTGAAATCAGGCTGAGATGCTGCATGTTTTCTCTTTTGCTAGGTAGTCCTGGAACTACAGCTTCAGAAGGCTTCGATATCCCCCGGGTACATTGGACTAGTGCTGATAGACTTTGTCAAGTCAGAGATTCAATTCAAGGGCAACCAGTGTTCTTTCGCTGAGGCAAGGCAAAGAAGGGCCAGATAGGGTTCATTGGTTCATCTGATCCAACAGTCACCAGTCACATCATCAGTAGACCCGTGATGGCACAGGGTTCGGAAGAATTTGTGGCTGTAATAGCAGCGCTAAATCAGGGAACTGCCATGCAGGCTGAGACCAGTATTGAAACGCAGCGCCCATCTGGGGCATCTGCCTCACATCCAGCTTTGGGACCCCAGCTGAACTTTGACCCACTTCCGCCAGCTGAAGATTTGCAGGGTCCAGATCCTCGAGAAGGGTTGGCTCAAGCCCGAGTTTTCAGACCCTTGGTGCAGCCTAATGAGAGGCTTTATCCCCTTGATGTTAATGAGCTTGATCTGACCGCAGTGAAAATTGCAAACCTTGAGAAGCAATTCAAAAAGGCACATGGCCTTAACTCCATTCCCGACATTGAGGATGGGTACACCGAGGCTGCTGTACGGCTCCCAGACAGATTCAAAATGCCACATATTGACCGTTTCGACGGGTCTGGAGATCCTATGGTACATATCCGGCTTTTCTTGGATATCCTGAAGCCGATGGGTCTGACTAAGCCACAAAAACTCTCTCTGTATGGAAGAACCCTGTCGGGTGTAGCAGCCACTTGGTACGCTAAGTTGGAGAATACAGTGAAGCAAAACTGGGAAGAATTGGCTGAGGCCTTTGTTGATCAGTATTCTTACAATACCCAAGTTGAAATGACCATCCAAGAGCTTGAAGCAACCCGCCAGAACCCAACAGAGCCTTTTGTGGAATTTATTGCGAGATGGAGAGCAAATGCAGCACAGATGACAGATCGTCGCCCTTTTGAGAGGGATCAAGTGCAGATGATGGTGCGAAACCTCGTGCATGATATGTTGCAAAAATTGATAGTCGCTCCACTATTCACTTTCAAAAGTTTGCATGAACTGGGGGTTCAGGTCGAGAATGCGTTCAACAGTGGGATCATTCCCAGAACAAGGGAACCGACAAGGAGAGTGATTTCAAGGAGTACCAATGCCGGAAGTAGCACCATTCCCGAACCCACTGAAATCAATACAGTCACCACAGCCAACCCTTTTGCCAAACCAAGCCTACAAACAACCAGCCCAGCCCGAGCTCAAGGCAGAACTTTCACCCCTCTCCATATGAGCCTGACTAGCGCACTAAAAGTCCTGATAGAAAGAGGGCATCTCAAACCCCTCGATCCTCAACCTCTGCCTGACCCACTCCCAGCTAGACATAACCCCTCCAAGTACTGTATGTACCATCAGCAGCGCGGTCATGGCACCGACCGTTGCTACCGCCTTCGTCATGAGGTCCAAAATCTCATCGACAACTGGACGATAGCTCCACCCTCAGACCCCAACGACCAAACATCTCTTGCCTACCTCAATCTCATCCATATACTGCCATCCACCTATGACCCCAGCATATACATCACCCCAGCCCATCTACCCAAGCCTGAGGTGTTT
The DNA here is from genome assembly GCA_030407325.1 of Camellia japonica. Taxonomy (NCBI): domain Eukaryota; kingdom Viridiplantae; phylum Streptophyta; class Magnoliopsida; order Ericales; family Theaceae; genus Camellia; species Camellia japonica. The sequence goes on along the minus strand of JAPPVO010005792.1, from coordinate 25,935 downwards.
ATCCCAGAAAGCATGGACTTATGTATGATGGGTGCACCTGAACCTCAATCATCTCAAACCCGTGAACCCACTACTTCTGAGCTGAAGAGAATGATCGAAGATCTTCAGAGAACTGTGACCGATCTGGCCTCCGAGACATTGGCTCCATCATCGACCACACCACATACTGGGAATTTCGTGTCAAAAGGCTCCCCAGTCTTGGAACGGGCTGCATTTGAGGAATGCCAATCCCTTGGCAAAGTGGAGGCGAGTGGAAAGAACAAGATAAGGGCGGACATGGATCCCCATGAACATCTTCTGTTGGCGGTTGAGGCTTTAAAAGCCAAGGGACTGAACAAAGAGCAAGTGCTCGCAGTTGTTGCAAAAACTGTGGACAACATTTTCGCCACTCAAGTTGGGGGCAGTTTGAATCAAGGGACAAGCCGGGAGAAGGGTCGTTGTATCAAAAACGTTCCTTTCAGCTCTAATCCTCCGCTCAGAAGAGATCAGCAAACCAGGCCAGCACCTGCCAATCCCTTTGCTGGCGCGCCCAGTAAAAATCCACAAGCCTTGAAGTACCAACCCTGAGGTCGGAGGGTCTTCCATGCCCTCTATATGCCTTTGTCCAAAGCTCTCCAAATCCTTGTTGGACAAGGCCATCTCAAACCCCTTGAGCCTCGGCCTCTCCCGAACCCTCTTCCAGCTACGCATGATGCTACCCAGTACTGCGCATACCATCAGCAAACTGGCCATACTATCGACAACTGCTTCCGTCTTCGCCATGAAATACAGGATCTATTTGACAACGGGGTCATCCTCCCGCCGAGCTCAGCAAAGTCTATCGGCACTGGATCGGTGAACTTGGGGGATAATGTGATGTGATCGGGGGATGAACCACCTGCGGGCAGCGCTTGATTAACTCCAAACGTGGGAATGGCATGCACTGTTCTGAGCAATATGCAAATACCAGTTTTTTTTGTGCTTTCCGACTTGGGTATTGAGTCGGTCTTGTTGTTTTGTACGGAGTCAGTCTTTTCTTACTGAGTCAGTTGGGTCTGTCTTGTTGTATCGAGTCAGTCCTGTTGTACGAAGGTCGGGTGATTCCGGGGGGTGTTACCTCGGGCGTCACCATTTTGTTTCGCGTTTGTCTTTTCGTTTTGTCTTGAGTCTGTTTCTGCCGTGGAGCCAGTTACACCATCAGATTCTGAATGAAACAGCAGTGGTTTTTCATGCTTTTGTGTTTGCTTCTGCCTTGTGCCAGTTATGCCGGAAGTTCTGAATGAGATGGAAGTATTTGACTAGAAGCTGTGTCTTTTCTGTGCCTTGAATTCATTGCATCGACCTAAGTTTTCCAAAAGCTTTTTGAACACTGCGGTGAAAACGAAAAGGAAGGAATTCCTCGGGTTTTGCAAAATTTTGATCAATTGAGAGAAAGAGAGGCGTGCTAAGCCCTTAATGAATGAAATCATGCTTGTTAGTGTGAGTACTGGGAAGGATCCTGGCTTGATCCAGATTGGTTCTACACTGTCTTCAGCGCGAGCGATTTGTCGCTTTCTTAAAAACTTTCAAACAATGTTTTGCGCGGTCCTTCGAAGACCTGTGTAGAATCGCTCTTAAGATTTTACAGCTTAGGATCGCTCTCAGCCTCGAGACTCGGCCCCTCACTTTCAAACCTTGAACTGGGATTCAGAATGTTCAACGGTCAACTACAATGTGAGGCCTGTGTGGCCAGATTTGAAGCAGCCCTCGAACAAGAGGCCAGGAAAGTCGGATCAAGAAGATCAGAAGATCAGAAGAAGCTTGCAAAGCTAGAACAGAAGTACCCTTCGAACTAGGAGCAAAGATGTCAGATGTGCTCGAAGAACCGAAGATGAGTCCTCTGCAAATCAACAGCCACTCTCCTGGATACGGATGGCCTCAAAACCTTACAACCATTTGGCATGGACCAAGCTACACTTTTACCCTTTGAGAGGCTCGCTGGGCCGAAAACCCGGAAGGGTGACCCAGGCAAAAGTTAGAGCAAGAAAAATATATACAAAAAGCAAAAAAGAAAAAAGAAGAAAAGAGAAGAATGAAAAAAAAAAAGAAGAAATGAAGAAAAAGAGAAAAGAACAAAAGAACAAAAAAAAGAAAAATGCAAAGAAAAGAACAAAAAAAAAGAAAATCAAAAAAGAAATGAAAAGAATTGAAAAGAAGAAAAACAAAGCTCGCAAGGTTGAAAACCTGCAACAGGCGCCTTGGCAAAAGTTAGAGCATAAAAAGGAGAGGTTAATACCCGAGTGTACCTTCACCCCAAACTACGTAAGGCTTGATTCCCATCTTTGGGATACGTAGGCAACTTCATTCTAAAGTCCAGCCGTAAAACAATTCAAATTCGATTGTGTCCATGTAATGGTTTTGATCATCTTTGCCTTCTCTGTATCCGAGAGTACGGTTGTGTTCGTCGCTCCGAGGACTGATTACAATGCGCCGCGGTGCCATTCAAACAAGGGGTAGCTTTTCGTTGCCATTCAATGCGCCGCGGTGTCGTTCAAACAAGGGGCAACTTTCCGTTGCCATGCAGCTCTCTTCAAGCACGGGGCAGTTTTCCTTTGGATCCGAGGTTGCGCATCTCAGGAGTAGGTTTCATACTCGTTGAGCAATGGCCGTTTGCAAAAACAGTTTTTGAGAATTTTTACTGAGGTTGACTAATTCTCTCGAAAATTATTCCATTTTTCTAAAACTGGACCACTTTCTTGGACCCAAAAAGGAAAATTTTCAGTGCTCATAACCCAACTTGCATGATCTCAAATCAAAAATCGAACAAGCATGTTAATCTAACTCTCATTTTGGTCAAAATTGTTTTAGTAGAAAGCAAAAACAAAACATGGTCAACATGATGAACTAGGGGCACAGTTGAGTTAGGTTCTCTGTCTTTTTCCCTTTATCAACGCACTCGCCAGAAAGGGCACTCTACTTGCCAGAAAAGGGCACAACTGAAGCTAACAACAAAGGGCTGAAAGCTCTCTCATCCTCCAAGCAACGAGGTATCAAGCGAAGTGCGAAGCACGAGCTGGAATGGGGCAAGATATTCCACTCCCTCATCTGGACAGATCTGATCACGACCAAACTCCCTAGCAAAGCATCATCAACCGATGTTAGCTGCAGATTTGCTACACATCCAGTTGTGGCGCTGTAGACACCCCATTTTTGACCGACCTTAAGACTCAGACGTCACCGATTGAGCGCTCGGTGATGTTGCATATTGTGCTCGTTCAGAAGTCTCAGAGTCGCGGTCGTGCGCCCTGCCTCCGGACTTCCGAACTCTCTTCTGTGCCTTGCCCCGGTTTGCGAACCGGACTCGGTTTTCTCTGTTTTCTTTCCTGAGGGGAGGGAGAGGTCCCGTAGACCATCTCTCAGTGGCCGTAGGCCATTTTGCCCATTTCGGAGCCCGGTTCCCGGTTTTCGGAGCCGTCAGGTCGTGTGCCTCAGTTCGGGACCACCCAACCATCTCCGATTCCTCCGGTTTTTGGCATGCATCTCATTTACTCCCTTTCGAGGGACACTGGGGTCTTAGATACCCACTTCGTGGCCGAATGCCACTTTCGGTGCTTAACGGCCTATTTTTGGGATCCCGAACTGCGCGTTTTGGCCCCCGAGCATTCGTTTTGCATCGGTTTTTGTTCATTTTTGGCAGGTACCTCTGTTTTATCACCAAGAAGATCACTGGAGGGTGGGAGGCCAGCAATTGTCTCAGCAACCAGTTATGCTCCTCCGGCGCCCCCCAGCGCCCGTTTTTCTCACTTCCGGGCTAATGTTGAACACCCTAGGGCCATTTTCTTCGAGCCAAAACCACATATTTGTGTTGTACACACATGGGAGGATCCTAAAAACACATGGCCGGCCAGTAACTCTAATTGACCCTTTTGAACCCCTTCTAAAAGTGGCTTGTTGTCTCTCTTGTTTCAGAGTTGCCAATTTCCAACCATAGGGTCTTGTTGTACACACATGGGAGGACACCAATCTTTGGTGGCCGGCCAGAAATTCTCATTGCCCCTTTTGACCCCTAGCCGGCCGGCCATAGGGGATGGCCGGCCGGCCACCTGCAGCAAAAGCACATGGCCGGCCATGCTCATTGGGGGGTGTGCATGGCAGCTGTATAGCTTTATCCCCCAAAATATCTGATTTCGGGGGATATTTTGTAAGCAAGGGAACTTAATCCCTTAAGGCCTACACTCTTTGAGACTTCTTGACACACCATCCTTACATGCATACATCTCTCTCTCTCTCTCCCTCAAGAGTTAGAAGACTTGCCTCAAGCTTACAAACACATATACATCTTCATCTCTTTGATTCTTCTCAAGTTTGGTGCCATTTCTTCATCATCATCAAGCACCACCATCACCACTCCATTTCCAGCAACAAGGAGAGGTTCTTAGGGGCTTAGAAGCAACATTCCTCAAGCCAAGAGGTAGAAAAGAAAAGGTCTACAAGGGTAAGTCTCCATCTCCCTTTTTTGTAGCATTTCCTTGCTTCTTTTCTTAAGTCTATTTGCTCACTGTTTTAGGATCCGACCCTAACTGAAAGGGTCACTCTTTTGAGCTTATCTTCATGTTTGTTCAAGGGATCAACCCTGTTTGAGCCCTCCATTTGGCACTTGCTTCAATATCATCTTATATGCCAATATTTTGCATGAAATTTATAGCCCATGTGTGATCTGTTTTCGAGCATAATGTAAACTGTAAGAGGGCCTATTTTGAGCCCCTCTTCAACATTGAAGAAGGGCTCAACCCTGTTTGGGCCCCATATCTTGCACTTGCTTCATAATTCCTGCAATTTACCGTAAATTTGCATGATTTGTTTGGCCTCTATGTAAATTGTTTTGGAGCATGTCATGAACTGTGAGTAAGCTTATTTTGTGTCCCTATACAACATTGTAGAAGGGATCAACCTTGTTGGGGGTCTCCATGTTATACTTGTCATTATACCCCTCTTTGACCCCCATTTTTGCATGCTTTTTTAAGCTTATCTAGCTTCTGTTTTTGGCCATCATCAGAACTGTAAAGAGTCATATTTTGATCTTCTTGACATATTTCATTAAGGGTCTTTGCTGTTTTGATGAATGTTTGGGGTACCTCATGTTATAGCCTTATGTATCCTAGTTCTTGCATGACATTTTTAGCATGTTTTCATACTGAGTTCGGGGATGTCATCTACTGTAAATGTTCATATTTTTAGTCCCTCATCAGTGTTGTAGAAGGGTATTTTTCCATTTGGGCATCACATGTATCACTTGCTTCAATACCCCTCTCGCGGGGCCATTTTTGCATTCTTGCTTAATCCTATGTGTGCTTGCTGTTTAGCCCTTTTTTATGACTGAAAAATGCTTGTCTTGGGGCTGTCTTGCTACTGTATTTTCATTCCATGTCTCTATTGTGCATGTTTGGTGTAGCTATAGGCCATTTCGGGTGCCTAAATTCATGTTTCGGGGCCATTTCATGCATCGGGTGTACTTTCGCCTCATTTCGGGGCTGTTTTCCCCCACATTTCAGTGCCAAAATTCATTTGCATGTTTTCATATCATTTCCATGCCATTTCATGCCTTTATGCCATTGCCTTGGTTTGCGCGCCCGTGTGCACGCATTTCGAGGCATTTCATTTTCATCCATCGCCTCCTGTGTGAGTAGGGTTGAGGCTCTCTCATGTTGGTGTAAGCCCATATTGCATCGCATATCTCATTTTAGTCCTATTGCATTCCGTATGCCATTTTCTCGGTTTGTGTGCCTGTGAGTACGCATTTCGAGACATCTCATTTTAGTCTCATTGCATATCATATTTCATGCCATTTCATGCCTTAGGGCCATCGCCTCGGTTTGCGTGCCCGTGTGCACGCATTTCGAGGCACTTCATTTTCATCCATCGGCCTCCTATGTGAGTGTGGCTGAGGCTCTCTCATGTTGGTGTAAGCCCATATTGCATTACGTATGCCATTTCATCCATATCATTGTGTATGCCCGGTCGTATATTACCTCGTATAGCGTGTATGCCATTCCATGACATTGTGTATGTTAGGATTGCATATTAGCTACATTTCATGCATATCATGCATATTGCATCGTGTTCGGGATAGGAGTTAGCCCGGGCACGGGAAACGAGGTACGTTTCGTACTCCGAGTGACAGAACGGGTCTCAATTCCCAGGTCACCGAAGCTCCGGATTATCCATGATGGAGTTAGGTTTTGTTGTAGCATTCATGTGCATTCATCCTATATTGAGTTGTGCAAATCGGCTCTTCAGCCATCATGCATCGATATGCGTGATTGGTGGCACGAGGATCGAGGGATGCATATATTTGTGAAATACATTGCTATGCCCCTTTCCTGCTCTCTGTTGCAGCAAAATGAAGAATCAGCAACTTTTCGGAGTCTGGCACGCATTTCGAGGAAAGGTGCAAACAGAGGCTAATTGGGGCATCCCAGTGGATTTCCGCGCAAGGCAGCCCAGCATACATCATTCATCAGAGTCGAGGCAGCCCCTGGCTTGCATGCCAATTTACAGCTTTCTTAGTTTAATTTGTTAATTAATTAGGAATTTGTATATTATTCGGACTGCATATTTCGGACTGTATTATTCTTTCATTCCGGACTGTATATTTATTCGGACCCTCTGCGCGAGGGCATAATTGTAATAAGTGTGGGTGAGTGTGATGTATGTCTTCCAACCCCACGTCTTTCTCCTTTTATTTACCCGCTTATGATGGTTAGATATAGGGCATATTTCAATTAGCATACAGTATGACAGCATGTTTGCATTATTCATCTGTTTTGCACGCACCGGGCTCGGCGCATCATACAAACTGCATTTGTATTTCAATTCCAAGTTGAGTACTTGATAGCTGTTGCATTTCATATGCCATGTTTAGAATAGCCGAGCCTGCTATAGTTGCATCTTTGCATGTGTTGCATTAGGCATTTCAGCATAATTAGGATCATGCATGATTTCTAATCGGTTTTCTGTTTTGACTTGGAGTACTCGGTGAGTTTTATGCTTTAGCATCCTTGCATGCGTGTAAGTGTTGCCATGAATAGCATGCTTACCGTGAGACTATATGCTTATATGATATAACTGCCTTGAATGCCTGTGGGTGGAGGTTGGGTTACTTGAATTGGAACAATTCATCAAATGTTTGTTTTAAGCCTACTAGATAGTGGCAAAACCACGTTTTCTAAAGCCCACCTGAGGGTGGCAAATCCACGTCTTAGCCTACCTGCGGGTAGCACCATCAAACCATTTTCAAACAAACAAACATGAAATGTTTTGTTCCAATTCAGGTGGCCCAATCTATACTTGTTTGCTGCGAGCATCACATAGTAACCTAGGCTAATAACCGGAAAAAGAACATACAATGTTTTCAAAAACAGATATCATGGTTAGTAGAGGCCGGTCTTTGACCGGGCGAGCGGGGGTGCTCACGAAGTGACCTTCCCCAATCGTACCCAAGTTCCGAGCCGAGGCAACTTTGGTGATGACGGACACGTGGCCTTTGGCACCGAGTCAGGGTTTCCTAAATTTCCCAAAAATAAAATATTTAGGTGGCGACTCTGTATCTGGCAAAGCAGTCCATGTTTGGCACTTCTTTCAAAAAATCTGTTTTCCAAAACGATTTGCCGGATTTGGACTCTTTGGTTCAAGATTAAGAACCGTGACACAAATCGAGTCCGAGCTGTAGCGAGGTCCCCCGCGGGCTTGTTACAGGCGCAACCCTTCTATGGGAGGAATTCACTAGCTGTGAGCGGAAGAAAGAGAATCTAGCAGCATGCTAGGGGCAAGAGCCCGCAACTTCCTGTTTATCCATCAACCACCCAGGGGAGGGATTGAAAAATGAGAGATCGAAGAATAGAGAGATGTGCGATGAGAGAAAAAGTGAGAAAAGGGCTTTTTCAGAAAAAACAGAGCCTGAGGCCGAGTGATGTGAGAATCACAAATAAGGAAGGGTGGGAAACACTACCCGTGAAACAGGCTCCCTGTGCACGTCTGAGTGTCGTGTCTTTTTGTTTGTCTCGATTCTTGTTTTGAGTCGTCTCGAGTGTTACTCGATGTGTCTAGGTTGTGTGCCTTTTATTTCCGTGTCGAGTCGTTTTGCTGTGTTTAGTCATAGGCTCAATACTTGGTCGAAAACTCATCTCTCAATTTCAAAAATAAAATCGTTTTGTGCTCCGAGTGCCGTGCCATTCTCCACATTTGTGCAAAACAGAATTTGTCCTTTCATAAAATCGCAGCGTTCAACCCTGGTCATGTGAGAACAGTAAAACCAGGACCTATCTGAAGCTATGAAAGTTCTAGGCTGCAAAGCAAAAGAAAAGAGGGAAAATGTTGGGCATCTGAGATTGTTTCAACTTCTGCAAGTTCCGTCATTGCATCCTATATGTTCAAAATGAGCTGTGCGCCCGAAAAACGAGCTGCGTGCCCGAAATGCGCTGTGTGCCCAAAAGAGCTGTGTGCCCAGATTGAACAGAATTTTGTGTTGCGAGTTGCGTGCCTAACGAACAGAGTGTTGTGTTGTGAGCTGTGTGCCAAGTGAATGGAATACTATGTCGTAAGCTATGTGCCAAGTCTTGCATTGTGCACGCGTTTCATCGCACTTATTGCATTTATTTGCATCTTGTGTTATCTCTTATTGTTTATCCTTTTACGCTGAGTAGCGTTTAGGATCGGTGTCCCCCGGGACTTAACTTAGGTTGCGTGGAACACGCTCCCGAGTTGTTTGACCTCCTCTCACGATTTCAGCGTGGTTTGAGTGTCCCGTTCCTTACGCGATTTCAGCGTGTTTGGAATCTATCTCAGGTTGTGTTGTGTATGCACCTGGGCGGTTGTTTTTGGACCTCCTCTCACGGTTTCAACGTGGTTTGAGTGTCCCGTTCCTTACGCGATTTCAGCGTGTTTGGAATTTATCTCAGGTTGTGTTGTGTATGCACCTGGGCGGTTGTTTTTGGACCTCCTCTCACGATTTCAACGTGGTTTGAGTGTCCCGTTCCTTACGCGATTTCAGCGTGTTTGGAATCTATCTCAGGTTGTGTTGTGTATGCACCTGGGCGGTTGTTTTTGGACCTCCTCTCACGATTTCAGCGTGGTTTGAGTGTCCCGTTCCTTACGCGATTTCAGCGTGTTTGGAATTCATCTCAGGTTGCGTTGTGCGCGCATCTGGGCGGTTGTTGTTTGGGCCTCCTCTCACGATTTCAGCGTGGTTTGAGTGTCCCGTTCCTCACACGATTTCAGCGTGTTTGGATCTTATCTCAGGTTGCGTCGTGCGCACACTTGAGCGGTTGTTTTCAGACCTCTTCTCACGATTTCAGCGTAGTTAGAGTGTTCTTTTCCTCACACGATTTTAGCGTGTTTGGAATTTATCCCAGGTTGCGTTGTAGACGCGCTGGGCGGGTTATTTTTGTTTACCTCTTCTCACGATTTCAGCGTGATTGGAGCCTCCCCTTCCTCGCACGATTTCAGCGTGTTTGGAATTTATCTTAGGTTACGTGGAATGCGCTTCTGATTGATTTTCTTTGTTCTTCCTCCACTCACGAGTCCAACGTGGTTGGCGTATGTCACCATTTTGCATCTATTGTACTCTCTGTTGCATCGCATCTATTATCTATTGCATCACATCTATTACATCCATTGCATCATATCTGTTTTATTGCCCGGTCTAGGAGACCTTAAATCCTCTAAAGGTGCAATTCCTTTGGTGTTTGTCGTGCCCGAACGACTTCCGGTGGTCTGGTATAGCCACCTGCCTGTGTTTGCGGTGAGTTCCTAGGAGACCAACTGAGACGGTGGAAACTAGAGTTCGAATGGCTCATGCCTAGAACGCAAAAGTTCGGGATTTCCGGGACTAAAGTCTGGTTTAAATACCCAGGGATATATCCTCGGCTTGAAATCCGTATGGCAGCCCCATAGATTGAGATAGCATCTGTATGCACCTCAATTCTGGATACTGATCCAACCTAGTCTGTCACCCTGTTGGAGAATAGGGAAAGCTGCGACCATAGTCAGGGAGAAAAGTAGTACCTGCGGTTCAATCAAAAAGAAGCGAGAGATCCCCAGCAGCATGAGATAAGTCATTGCCAATTACCCCTGTAAGGTACCTTTACCTCTTAGCTATTACATTGCATTTTAGCCACTACATTACAGTGCATTGCATGAATCCTCAATTTTCAAACCGGCTTCGCATAGCGTGTAAGTCCTATTTTCAAACCGGCTTCGCGTAGCGTATAAGTCCAATCTTCAAACCGGCTTCGCGTAGCGTATAAGTCCAATTTTCAAACCGGCTTCGCGTAGCGTGTAAGTCCAATTATCAAAATCTTCCTGCATATCATTTTGCATCCTGCCCCTGAACTACGCTGGTTTGATTCCTTGCAAGGGGATACGTAGGCAGCCTGCGGGCACAACCATTTATTTATCTATATTTTGTTTGTTTGTCCAAGTCTTCGGCCTTGTCAAAAATGGGTCGTCTCTGAGCTTTGACATTCACTCCCGTCACTTCTTGACTTCCGAGTTCTGTCAAAGAGGGGCAACTGTAGACACCCCATTTTTGACCGTCCTTAAGACTTGGACGCGACTGATGGTTTGCTCGGTGATGAAAGATGTGCAGGGCAAAGGTTCAATTTCTTTGGCAAAAAGAGAGTCAAACCTCAACTTCATACCCCTTTTGGACCAAAACAATCTTGATCAAAAGATTTTAGATCTTAAAACCCTCTCTTTCAAAACATTTTGAAAATAAAGTTTTTACGATGTTCCGAGGCTCGTATTTTGTCAAATGTTGCGCTTTTCGGTAAACCGAGCAAGGACAAAGTGGGAATGAATGAAAGAGAGATGAAATCTTTGAAAAATCTTTCAAAACACTTTACTTAGGGGCTTGAAGTTGAAGAAAAGAGGAGAAGAAGGAAGAAATCCAGTTGGGGGAGAAAATGGGCATGAATCGTTAAGAGAGAATCGGACAGCCCTCGCCGAATCGGGCCTACTCATTCGCATACTTGGAATCAAGCTATGAGGCCACCACCGTTGGAAATAAGACTTCCGGGGCTTCATTTTGCACTCAAGAATCTCCTAAATCCAATTCCGGATAGGGGAGATATGGTTGATTGAAGTAGGGCATCACTCTGGTTGGGACTGAATCTGCGCGGCTTCACAGAAACGGGCATAACTTTTTCCACAGGAGGAATTTTCATGCAAGGTTTGCTCCATTGGAAAGCTAACTTCCGGGGCTTCAATTTGGACACTTGAACGGCTACATTTGGACTTCCCAATCACCCAACGGCCACTTTTCTTTCCGGAAGCCCATTTTTTTGTCCTGAATGTAGCTGGCCGGCCAGAAAAGCCAGAAAAAGTAGCTGGCCGGCCAGAAAACCCAGAAAAAGTAGCCGGCCGACCACTTATCTAAAAAAAATGACTTTTTTTGCCCTTTTAAACTAGCCGACCATTATCCCCCTCCCAAGTGTGTTCTAGCCATGTATTTTGTTTTGCACTTCACCCATGTCCGAGGGTTTGGCCTTTTGGGGGAAACTTGAATTAGTTTTCCCCCCATTTTTCCCCCTCTTTTTCACCCCCTTTTGTCTATAAAACCAGGCTCCCGAGCTGTGTTTAGGGGTTAGAAATTTTGCCTTTAAGCCTTGTATGCATATCTCCCCTATCTCTATACTTCCAAGCTTCAAACCTCTCAAGTCCTACACTCATTTCTTCACCACCACCTAGCACCACACCACCACTCCATTCCAGCAGCTAGGAGGGTCTTCTCAGAGGCTAGGAGGCAGCATTTCTTGGTCCAAGAGGCAGCAAAGGATTGGTCTTCAAGGGTGAGCAACATTTCCCTCTTTTCTAGCTCATTTTGGTATCATTTCTTATCCCTTCTTGCTTGTACATTTGAGCTCCGGCCATAACTGAAAGTAGTGTTTTTTTGAGCTCTATTTCATCTTTCATTAAGGGCCTCTCACCGTTTGAGGCCCCCATTTTGCACTTGCTTCATTATCCCTCTTGTATGCCTATTTCTTGTGTAGTATTTTAGGCTCATGTGTAATCTGTTTTGAAGCATGTTGTAAACTGTAAATAGGCTTATTTTGAGCCCTTCTTCAACATTTTAGAAGGGCTCATCACTGTTTGAATCCTCCATGTATCACTTGCTTTGATATCCATCTTTTGGTCCCTCTTTTGCATGATTTATTAACCTATTTTGCTTCTGTTTTTGGACCTTGGTCCGAACTTAAAATTGCCTTTTTTTTACCCCCTCTCCATGTTTCATTAAGAGTCTATTGCTATTTGGAGCATCTTTTGTATACTTTGTGTTGTAGCCTCTCTTTTAGGCCATATTTTGCATAGCATTTTGAGCATACTTGTATATGTTTTTGGGGTTTTTCATAAACTGTAAAACATCATATTTTTGGCCCCTCTTCAATAGTGTAGAAGGCCCCTTCTCTGTTCGGGGCCAGCATCTGTGAGTTGCTTCAATATCTTGCTTTCGGGGCCATTTTTGTATGCTAATTTAGCCCCATTTGTGTTCGCTGTTTGGCCTCGCTCATAACTGTAAATGTGCTTATTTTTGGGCTTTCTTGACTCTTTCTTTACATTCCATGTTCAAATAATGCATGCATTGCATAGTTATAGGTCATTCGGTATCCCTACTTTCATATTTCGGGACCCATTCCATGCATCGGGTACCATTTTACCATGTTTCGGGGCTGTTTTACATCTCATTTTGCCTCTGAAATTTGCATGATAGTATGCCATATTCCATGTTTTGCTATGTCTTGTTAGAGTGGCATTCCGTGCCGTAGGTTCGGTTCTCGGTTTGCGTGCACGCGTGCACGCATCTCGAGTTGTCTCATTTTCATCTAATGGCCTCTTGTGGGAGTGTGGCTGAGGTCCACTCATGTTAGTGTAAGTCCATTATGCATTGCGTATGCCATTTCATTCCATAGCATTGTGTATGCTAGGTTGTATATTAGAGCATTGTGTATGCCATGTTGCATCGTGCACCGTGTATGCCATTTCATAACATTGTGCATGTTAGGTTGTATCTTAGTTGCATTCATGCATGTCATGCATATTGCATTGTGTTCGGGATAGGAGTTAGCCCGAGCACGGGAAACGAGGTACGTTCCGTACTCCGAGTGACGGAACATGTCTCAATTCCCTAGTCACCGACACTCCGGATCATCCATGATGGAGTTAGGTTTTGTTGTGTTTTCATGTACATTCATTCCATATTGAATTGTGCAAATCGACTCCTCGGCCATCATGCATCGAGATGCGTGATTGGTGGCACGAGGATCGAGGCATGCATACATTTGTGAAAATACATTGCTATGCCCCTTTCCTGCTCTCTGTTGCAGCAAAATCAAGAATCAGCAGTCTTCCGAGGCTTGGCGCGCTTTCCAAAAACAATTGCAAAACAGAGGCTAATTGGGGCATCCCAGTGGATTTCCGCGCAAGGCAGCCTAAACATACATCATTCATCATCTGGAGAAGAGTCGAGACAGTCCCTGGCTTGCATGCCAATTTATTGTTTTCTTAGTTAATTTGGTAATTAATTAGGATTTTTGTACATATTTGAACTGTATTATTTATTTGCACTGTACTATTCGGGACTGTATATTATTTATTCGGACCCTCTGCGCGAGGGCAATGTTGTAATAAGTGTGCGTGTGTGTGATGTATGTCTTCTAACCCCACGTCTTTCTTCCCTTTTTATTTACCAGCTTATGATGGTTAGATTAGGGCATGTTTCAATTAGCATACAGTATGATAGCATGTTTGCATTCATTCATCTGTCTTGCATGCACCGGGCTCGGCGCATCATACTAACTGCATTTGCATTTCAATTCCAAATTGAATATTTGATAACTGTTGCATCTCATATGCCATGTTTAGAATAGCCGAGCCTGCTATAGTTGCATTTTTGCATGTTTGCATTAGGCATTTATGTATAATTAGGATCATGCATGGATTTCTAATCGATTTCTGTTTTGGCTTGGAGTACTCGGTGAGTTTTATGCTTTAGCATCATTGCATGCGTGTGAGTGACTGCCATAAATAGCATGCTTACCATGAGGCTATTTGCTTATGTGATATAACTGCCTGAATGCCTGTGGGTGAAGGTTGGGTTATTTGAATTGGAACAGTTCATCAAATGTATGTTTTAAGCCCACTAAATAGTGGCAAAATCATGTTTTCTAAGCCCACCTGAGGATGGCAAAATCTGCATTTTAAGCCTACCTGCGGGTAGCACTATCAAACCATTTTTCAAACAAACAAACATGAAATGTTTTGTTCCAATTCAGGCGACTCGGTCTATACTTGTATGTTATGTGCCTCACATAGTAAATCTAGGCTAATAACCGGAATAAGAGCACACAATTTTTTCAAAACTAAATATCATGGTTAGTAGAGGCCGATCTTTGATCGGGCGAGCGGGGGTGCTCACGAAGTGACCTTCCCCAATCGTACCCAAGTTCCCGAGCCGAGGCAACTTTGGTGATGACGGACACGTGGCCTTAGGCACGAGTCAGGGTTTCCTAAATTTCCCAAAAATAAAATATTTAGGTGGCGACTCTGTATCTGGCAAAGCAGTCCATGTTTAGCACTTCTTTCAAAAATCTGTTTTCTCAAAACGATTTGCCGGATTGGACTCTTTGGTTCAGATTACGAACCGTGACACAAATCGAGTCCGAACTGTAGCGAGGTCCCCCGCAGGCTTGTTACACACGCCATTTACCATTCTTCTTTGGCACTACGACTGTGTTAGAAATCCATCTGGGGTAGTGCACCTCTCTGATTGCTCCTGCCTCCAGCAGGTTTCCTACTTTTTCCGCCACTATCTCGGCGTGGTAGAGTGCCGATCTGCTTGTGCGTTGAATGATTGGTCTGGCAGATGGGGGGACATTGAGTTGGTGACAGATGAAGTTGGGATCAATGCCTGGCATGTCGTATAGTGTCCTGGCGAACACTTCGATGTTAGAGGTCAAAAATTCCAAGACCTCTAATCTCTCAGTGCTGGACAACGACGAACCGAGCAAAAAGAACTTATCCGGGTTCTTTTCATCTATTCTTACCTCTACCAAGTCTTCCACCGCTTTTTGATTAGCTGCTTTGCCGACATCTGCGAACAGTTCATTACTCTCAGGTTCTTCCACCGAATGAACATATCCCTTGGCAGCGCGGCTGCCATTCACAGTGACAAAGCATTGCTTGGACATGATCTAGTCTCCAAAGACCTCTTCAATTACCCCGGCTTCGTTGGGGAACCGCATTACTTGATGGTAGGATGATGCTACCGATCGCATGGCATGCAGCCATATTCTTCCCAAGATTATGTTGTAAGTGGAAGGGACTTTCAACACCCAGAATTCCCCTTGTTTTGTCACGCTTCCTGCTCTGACTGGTAGGATTATTTTGCCGACTGGCCATTCTGGCATTGAGTTGAATCCAATCAGGGGAGACATGGCAGGTGCCAAGTCTTTGTCTGTAGCTTCAATTGTTTGAATGTTTCGTAATACATTATCTCACATGAACTACCCTGGTCAATCAAAATCCGCTTGACGTCAAAATCCTTGACTCGGAGAGTGACAACCAGGGCATCATTGTGGGGACAATATATCCTCGCCAAGTCTCTATCTGAAAAAGACATGATGTTCGTGGCCGCTGTCTTCTCTTTTTTGATGGTAGGTTGTGCACTTAGTCCCTCCCTTAAGTGCTTGGCCTTCTTGATTGACCCTTTGAGCTCGCATACCCGCTCAGGTTCGAAGATTCCATGTATCACATTGATTACGCCTTGAGGTGGGGCGTCGATTGGCATCCCGTTGGGTTTATTGTGGTCCTAGGGGGCTGGTTGCGTCCCTCCTTCAATGTATTTATCCAGGTGACCTGCTGCCACCAACTCCTCCAGGTGCTGTCTCAATGGCGTGCAATTTTCAGTGCGGTGCCCCTTTTCTTTATGGAAGGTGCACCGTGATCTTTCGTCGTAGTCCTTCTGAGCTTCTCCTAGCTTAGCAGGCCATCTGACGAAAGGTTCATCGCGTATCTCGCTTAGAATCCGGTAGATTAGCTTTTTGAATACCGTGGTAATGGCAGTGCAGACTCTCAACCATCTTTTATCCTGGTCTTCTCCGTTGTCCCGCTTGCCTTGTCCGTTTTTGTTCGGACGTTCTACCGCGTTGACCTTTGCCGCGGTCTTTTTATCTGGTACTACGGTTGTGCTAGACTTTGCTTTAGCACAGGCACCATCTTCTTCCACCCTAATGTGCTAGTGCACTCTTTCCATTAAGGCCTCCATCGTTAGAGGTGGTGTCATAGTGATTGAGTCCCTTAGTCTGTTCCTAACTGGAAGGCCCCTTTGGTATTGTGCGATGGCGAGATTGGTAGGACAGTCCCCAATCTGGTTGAAGGTCTCCCAGTAACGACTATTGTAGTATCTAAGTGTCTCCTTGTCGCCCATGTCAATGGAGAGAAGCTGGTCGATCTCCACTGGCGTTTTGGCGTTCGTTCTGAACCTTGTTACGAACGCCTCCGCTAATTATGCCCAGGAGGCTATGCTGCCTTCTGGAAGCTTTTTGAACCAAGTCAAGCCTAGGTCGCCAAGGCTTGATGGGAAGAGGATGCACATCAAAGCCTCGTTTCGACGATATACTGCCATAACCTGGCGGAAGTGGCTCAGGTGCATATAGGGATCTGTCTTTCCCTCGTACGTGGTGAATTTGGGCTGGAGGAAGCCTGAAGGTAGGGGTGCGTTTTCGATTGCCGGAACGAACGGCGAGGTCTGCAGCCTCGCTAATGCTTTGTCCGTTGGTTCGTAGGCAAGGCGCGGTAATGGCATTCCAACCTCGACGCTTCCATGCGTCCGAGGAGCCAACCGCTGAAGAGCAGATACCCTGCGAGGGTCGCGCGCCCTATTATCCTCCTTCCATTGTGCCCTTTCTTCCAGCACGGTCCGTAAGTCGAATGATCTTGGCAACTCCGTCTGCCTGGTAGATGTTTGGTGCGTGCACGAGGGCCGATAGGTGCTTCCCTCAGTGAACGACCTCTCAGTCTTCGTTCTCTCAGACCTGGACCAACGAGTCCTGGAGGTTCTGGATTGAGTATCGCCTGTCCTGAGGCTTCTACTCTCTGTTTGTGATGGTGTGGTATGCCTACTGCGAACTTCTGAGTGGTGAGGGGGCGTGTTGCCTTTACGCCCCTCTCCTGTCGCCACCCATTTTCCCTTGATCTGGCGTTTCATGGCCTCCATATCCGCCGCCATCTTCCTTATTAATTCATCCTGTTCTTTCACGCGATCCTCTAGAGTTTGAGGGTTGATCCTCCGCCTTTGTCTGTCAGGACTTTGTGAACGAGAGTGACGGGGGTTGTTATTCCGCCTCCCTCTAGCATCCCTCTTGGGGTTATGTCGTTGGGGCTCCAAGTCCGCCATGGGAGGGACAGGAGGCAAACCTTCACGCCTCCCACCTCCTTCTGGGGTTTGTCCATCAATGGCGGACTGTGGCAAATCTTCGTTGTGCACCATTACTTTTTATTAGCAAGGAAAACTTAATCAAGAGGTTTTGTTCTAATCTGATTTTCCCACAGATGGCGCCAATTGTACGGGAAAGAAATAAACCTTCTCGTATAATCCTGTTGATCAAGATTGCGCTCCTTCGTACGACGTCGCTTTACTCCCTGAAAACACAAACGTGAGCTAGCCGGCGGATGTGTGTCGGATACCTCTTTGATGCCTAAGTCAGCAAAATAGACAAATAGATAAAAAGCTCTGTGTATTCGGGAATCAAAGTTATGTTACCTTCCATAGGTGATATTGTGAGCTTTTATAGGTTCCGTGTGGCACAATCCTAGTAGGACTCTTACTCCTCCATGTAGAATCCTCCTAGGAGTCATACTTCTGAAAAATAATGCTTATCCTTCAACACCCCCCTCACTGCTTAAACCAAGTGAGATGGTTTTACCATAGTCGGATTCCAATATGACTGAGGTAAGCAATGCTATGCCAAGCTGCAGAATAGACCGAACTACACCTAGTTCGGTTCTACCTTTCGCTGCTTTTACCTCGGTTCCTCTTGTACAAACCGTGCTAATCACAGTGTTTGTTTAGTCACTGCTAACAATTGGCTACGTCTGACCGAGCTAGCCGCATTATGCCACGACCGGGCTAACTCTGTGTAGTAATCTGGCGACCGAGCTATCCGCAGTGCTTTCCTGGACCGAAATAACAATAGGCTCTCTGGGACCGGCCTAACTTTAAGGCCTTCTGGGACCGGACTAACTTCAAGGCCTTCTGGGACCGGACTGACTTCAAGGCCTTCTGGAACCGAACTATCTTCAAGGCCTTTTTACTTAGCCCTTCGTATTGTGACCCACAACGGCCTATTACCCAGCTCGGCCCAATTTATATAAATTACCCTCTCAATAAGCATAAATCCTACATTTGAGTCAATCCATTTTAAGCACTTCTTCGTGTAATAAAATACTTAAATATTGTTATATAAAAATATTATAATAGATCACAATTAAACATCACTTGAAGAACAATTAAAAATCCGATACACCACTTTACATATAACAAAAAGTATAAGAAATTAAAAAAAGCCTTTTCGAGAATAACCAAAATAATATAGTTTGAGTTATAACCAATTCACAATTTGTATATTATAAAAAATTTTCCTTTTTTTATCAAAATATATATATATATATATATATTTATACAATTGAAATTCATATTTTTTGGTAAATTTTGATTATGAAGATTTGATTTTAGGTTAATAATAATTTTTTTTTCAACTTTAAAAGAATTTTTTTTTTTTTTTTGAGCCTTTTACATATGATTACACATAATAACAAAAATTTTCATCAGTCATTAACAAATCTATTTATATTTAGGGGTGATTTGGAAATTTAATTAAAAGTTGACTTTTTAACTTTTTTGTGAGTAAAAAATGTGAATTATAATGTGATCCAAAATAGTTTAAAAGTTAAAAACTAACTCTTAGCCAGCTTTTCAAATTGTCACTTAACTTTCAATTATTAAAATTTTTTTACACAGTATTAAAATTTAGGGAAAATTATTTATAAGTCCTATTAGGGAAACTTATGCTACATATGGTCCTACTAAAAAACTTATGTTCCCATAAGTCCTATGGGAAGTTTGTTGACACATTTACCCTCAATATTAGTTGTTAATATCATAAATAATAGTAAAACCATATATAGGAAATTAATATAAACGTAACGTAACGTGACACCTACATAAACGTAATGTGACACCTATACGTAACGTGACATCTACATAAACGTAACGTAACATATCTACATAAACGTAACGTAACGTGACACCTACATAAACGTAACGTGACACTTATATAAACGTAACGTGACATATCTACATAAACGTAACGTAACGTGACACCTACATAAACGTAACGTGACGCCTATGATCTATGGTAACATTCAATTTTTTATATAGGAAATTGATTTTATTTTATTTATATTATCTCAGGCACAACAACATATAGCTTTGCAGGTAAGGGATAATGCTATTTTTCCCTCCCCTGTTCGATTTCTACCTTTTCTTCGCTCATACATTTTTCATTCCTGACTTGTTTTTCCCATACCTGTAATTTTCATTTACTGGGCTACTTTCATCTTCTTTTACCCTTCAACTTTTGTCAATGATTTGTATGGGAAATATATTGAAGCTACTGAGGGAACTGCGTATGGGATCACAGGTATGTTGGCAATTCAAACCACTTGATTTTCACTTTAGCCTACCGCTATAAGTGATCTCAAAGTTTGATTTGACAAAATTGCAGGAAGTATATTTCTAGCATTCAGTGCCCCAATTCTTGTCATTGCATTTCTTGCCATAGCACATCTCATCATCACCGGTGATGAGGAAATCCATGAGTATGTAATTTTGTAGTTTGATAAGTACTTTGATGTCTTCATATCTGCAACTATTTTTGCAAAGTGAATATATCATATTTGTCCATTCATATTGTTCTTTAAGCTTGATTCTGAGATTAAACTTTTCATACAGGAAGAAGACGGCAAAAAATCCACGTTTTCGGTTATGGACATTCCCAGTAATTGTGGATGGACCATTTGGGGTTGTTTCTGCTGCTGAGTTGATTGGAATAATCAAAAGATGCGAGTCCACATCCCACTAGTCATAATATTATTTAAAAATCAGAACATATTTTGCTTTAAAAGTGAATTTCTTCAAATTATGTTTTAATAAGTTTGCGAAACGTAACGTGACACGTTACGTTACGTTTATGTAAGTGTCACGTTACGTTACGTTTATATAGGTGTCACGTTACGTTCATATTGGTGTCACGTTACGTTACGTTTATATAGGTGTCACGTTACGTTACGTTTATATAAGTGTCACGTCACATTATGTTTATGTAGGATCTTATGGAATACATTCTTATGAAAATAGGACTTGAGAATCTATAAGAAATTATATAGGACTTAGCCTAGCATAAGAGTCTGCAAAATGACTTATAAATAAGTCTCCCTAAAATTTAAAATTAATTTTTATTTTAAAAATAAATTACGGTGGTATTATATTTTTCCCGAGCGCGGGGCTTCATATCATTATCATACAGGTCTTTGACTTTCGGATGCATGTGATCATACTAGATACAAAGAATATTCTTTATGACTTTTTGGAGTCACACATTTGTAATCGTTAATTACTGGCCTATCATCCGTGTGTTGTGTACGAGATTTGATTAAAAAAAATTATTTATGGTTATGTCAAATATATTTTTAAATTATTAGAATAAAATATATATAATTTTTTAAAAAAATATTGATATTGTATAATTAAAGTAATAAAAATAAGAATTTGTTATATTTGTTTGGAATTTATTGAATAAATAAAACACAGTATAACTTATAGCATATATTGGTGTGGATCTTCCATCAGCATTCCTGCATTATCAACATGATAGTTAGCATTATAACTGATGAACAACACATATATTATGTATTTATAAAAAATTATACTTATATATATATATATATTTATTTTCTAAAAGGTATAGATATTCTTCAGACCAATCTATATTTAAAACAAATGTTATACATAGTTCATCATTAAATTAAAAATACAATCACGGTGTGATTGTGTTCAAAAAACTTGAATATAATCTTCTCTCTTCTTTTTTTTTTTTTCTTTTTTTTTTTTTCAAAAAACACATATTAAATGGAGTGTAGAAAAACACAATCAATAAAAAAAATAAATCACCGTGTGATCAAAATGGAATGTAAAAAACACAATCACATTTTTCCTTATAAAAAAAAAAAGAGTCAGTTGATAATTAAAAAAAAATAATTATTTTTTTTTTCAAAAAGCATAGTGAATTAAAAACCCAATTACAAATTAAACTAATTAATAGTTAAAAAGCCCAACCATTTAAAAAAAAAAATACAATGAGTTAAAAAACCTAATTACAAAACATAATATAATCACATCATCAATAATGTGTACTTTATGTGAACCTAATGAATACAATCTATTTTTCTTTTCAAAAAACATAGATTAAAAATAAAATATTGAAAAATAAATTAAGTCCAATCACAATTACAAAATATTATCCAATCATCATCAATAATTAGCAAAGTTTTAATCACAATCACAAAATACAATCCAATCATTATCAATAATTACTATGTTATGTGAACCTAATGAATACAATCATTTTTTTTTTTTCAAAAAACATAGATTAAAAATAAAAGAGTAAATTACAAATACACCCCCTTGAGATTTGCTTAAAATATGAATTGCTCCCTATGGTTTGAAAAATTATAAAACAGTCCTGTCAAAATTTTTTATTTAACCGAATTAATTCAAAAAGTGAAATTTCTAACTGTTAATCTATACAATAATAAAATTATCTGAATTATTAATTGAAATAAAATTTTATTATTATTAAAAATTGTTAATTAACTTGATGATTTATTAATAAAATGACATATTTGTTATGAAATTAGAAACCTTAGGAGGCATAATGTAATTTCTAAAACCACAAGGAGTAATTTGTAATTTAAATAAACCTCAGGGGGTGTGTTTGTAATTTATCCAAAATAAAATATTGAAAAATAAATTAAGTCCAATCATAATCACAAAATACAATCCAATCATCATCAACAATGAACAAAGTTATAATCACAATCACAATCACAAAATACAATCCAATTATCATCAATAATTAGTATTTTATATGAACCTAATAAATTCAATCATTCTTAATTAATTAAAAATAAAATAACTATATTAAAAAATAAATGATTTACTCACAGACTTTGAAATATTTTTCTTCCGAAATTCTGTCCCAAAGCTGCTACCGCTGTGATAGGAAGGCTCCAAGATTTTGTCTCCAAGATTTTGTCTTACTTTACGTGAACTCTCCTCCCCCTCCCAAATTTTTCTTTAGGTTGCTGTGATAGAAAGGCTGCTACGACTGCTATTGTAGGGTTTAGTTAGTAGGTAGTAATTAAAAATAAAATCCAATCATTATCAATAATTAACAAAGTTTTAATCACAATCACAAAATACAACCTATGTTGGAATTATTGTTTTTATAGGCTTATTTTTTGCCAACTTTAAGCCCAAATTTGAGTGGGTCCCATACTTCTTTTGGAGTGGGTCCAAAGAGGTGACGTGTTACTTACCGCATGACAAGTCACACGGTGCAAACGGTTCGTCAAAACTATTTATGAATAAATGGGAAGTTGATGTCGTTTTCGGGTTTCACTACAACAAAAAAGGTCTTTGGTAACAGACTGATTTTTTCCCCAAACATCAAATTTTCGTCACCAAAGTGATTTGTGATGAAAAAATTTTGTCACTACGTTTGTTGCCTATACGTTGTCGGTGAAAGTACCTGATGACGAAAAATAGTTTCGTCGCCTATTTTTCATTTTTGGCGACGAAATTTTTATCTCCAAATATTGCATTTTTCGTCCTCTATAGCATAAATTTCATCACTAGGATTAGATAATATTTTATTTTAATTGTTTTGGCGACGAAATATTTCGTCACCAAATAGGTTTTAGTGACAAAATTTTTCCTCACCAATGATATAGATTAAGGTGACAAAAAAATTCGTCACTAAAATAAGTACAAAAGAAAATTCTTCAATGACAAAAAACATTTTGTCACCAAATAACAAACACAAGCATTATATATCAAAGCTAGATATAGAAATTGATAATAAAAAACAGTAAATATAAAGAGGGAAACAATAGATTCAGAAAATGGGGAAATAAACCACTTCAACCAAACCCATTTTTTGCAATCAATACCCAATTAAATTAAACAAATCATAGCAACCCTAGAGTAAGATTCAGAAAGGGGGAAATAGAGAAAGGGGGACCGAGAGGGAGAAAGAGTGGCCGAGATAGACAGAGCGAGAAATAGAGACAAAGACAGACCGTGAGTGAGAGAGAGAGACAGACCGAGAGTGAGAGAGTACTTGTGAGAATGTGACAATGGCGGTGGCGAGTGGCGGTTGCGGTGGCAAGCGGCGTTGGTGGTCTGCACTAAGGTGAGGTGATGTAGTGTGAGGTTTGGTGGTCGAATATTTGTGTGAGAAGAAGAACCGATCGACATATCTGTATGAGAAGAAGAAAATTCTATAAGGCGCCAATATATTAATTTCCCTCTAAAATGTTTAGCAACTAAACCATTTATTGGTGACAAAATTATTTCCTCACTAAAGATGAAAATATTGGCCATGAAAATAGTTTCCTCACTAAATAATATCAAAATATTTAATATTATTGGTGACGAAAATATATTCGTCATTAATAATTTTATAATTGGTGATCAATTTTTTCCTCACCAAAAGTTTCAAAATTTTGACACCCTCCGAAAAAAATAGTAGGAAAATCTTCGGCGACAAAAAAAAATATAAATAATGACAAAAAATAAATTCGTCACCTAATTTTTTTATTATGCATGTAGATTGGTGGCGAAATTTTATTTTTGTCTCTAAAAATGGTACATTTGGAGACGAAATATTATTTTCGTCATTAAAAGGTACGTATTTCGTGACAAAATTTATTTCTGTCATTAATTTTTGTCTCTAAAGACACTTTTTGTTGTAATGTTTGTAGAATGAATAATTAAAGAGTAAAATATGGTTCCTTATAATGGTTGTCCCACATTGAAAACTTAAGAGAACTTATTTGTGTATATAAGTTTTAGGTGGTAACATTTGGGTTGGACCGCAAGGGGCATCCCAAGTTTGTAGAAGGCAGGAGTTATGGACAAAGTGAATCTTGGCTCAAACCACCACACACGCGTACACGTTGCAGCCGCCGTTCGTCCAGCCAAGCCGAATGCGGTTGTGGGTTAGGTCAGTCCTAACATTAATTTTTTAGACAAAATTTTTTCAAATTCTTACGGGAAAATTATTTGAATTTCTAAATGAAATTAATTTATTTTTTGTGCCAAATTTTTCTGTCCAAACAGTGCCCTTTTTCAATCCATTTTCCAACAGTTTAAACTGTTCTAAACAGTTTGAAAACTGCCCAGCAGTTCCAGACAGATTTAAAACTACCCAGTAGTTTCCAATAGATATAAAACTGTTTTGTACCTGTTTTGTTTGAATTCATATCTGTTCGGTTAAAAAATCATTCATGTTCAGCCTTATAAATATCAAGACATTTCCAGCAGTTTGAAGATCTGAAAATTTTCTTGTTTCCATCCAGTTTTGTTCTCTTTTTGCATTATTCTTCATATTATTCTTAGAAAAAATTCTGAGAGTACAGAACACAGGCTCTAGTTCGTCGTACAGATTGTTTGGAGTGTTACAACAATATGTGTGGATCATTGTATTATGGGAGATAGACGTCATTTATCCGTAAGCACCGAAGCGTGGCGAATCTGTCTTAAGGACAGAGTATCACACACTCGACTTGATCTTTTTGTACTTATCCGGTTCGATAAATAAATTCTGTAAGTAATTTATTTTTATTTATTTGATTTGGTTTGAAGTTATTTATTTTACACAAAAGATTGTTCCAACAATCCAATAATCACCTAATTACAAAATATAATCTAATCATCATAATCAATACTGCGTACTTTATGTGAATCTAATGAGTAAAATCTTCTTTTTTTTTTTCCAAAAAACATAGATTAAAAATAAAATATTGAAAAATAAATTAAGTCCAATCATAATTACAAAATACAATCTAATCATCATCAATAATTAACAAACAATCACAAAATATAATCCAATGATCACCTAATTACAAAATATAATCATAATTAATAGTGCGTACTTTATGTGAACCTAATGAATACAATCTAATTTTTTTTTTTTAAAAACCATACATTAAAAATAAAATATTCAAAAAAAAAATACAATCCAATCATTATCAATAATTTTAAAGTTTTAATCACAATCACAAAATATAATCGAATCATCATCAATAATAAGTATTTTATGTGAATCTAATGAATACAATCATTAACAAAGTTTTAATCACAATCACAAAATACAATCTAATCATCATCAATAATTAGTATTTTATGTAAACCTAATGAATACAATCATTTAAAAAAAAAAAAAACATAGATTCAAAATAAAATATTAAAAAATAAATTAAGTCCAATTACAATTACAAAATACAATGCAATCATCATTAATAATTAACAAAGTTTTAATCACAATCATAAAATACAATCCAATTATCATCAATAATTAATATTTTATCTGAACCTAATAAATATAATCATTCTTAATCAATTAAAAAATATGATCACTATATTAAAAAATAAATGAGTTAGCAATGCATACTTTCTAATGCTAGTAATGCATACTTCCAAATGTTTTTCTTCCCAAAGCTGCTGTGAACTCTATCTCTCTCCAAAGCTGCTGTGAACCCACAACCCTTTCCATAGCTGTTGAAGGCTGCTGCGGCCGCTGT
>JAPPVO010005791.1:0-10875 GCA_030407325.1 Camellia japonica | reverse complement strand
AACATAATCCTAGTCCCAATAGAAGCCTAGCTCTAATGGACTTAGGATACTGCTAATCTTGGACTCCCAGTAGGATTAGGATAAACTCTCTAAGAGTCTTGTCTTTACCCAAACTGAAGTCTTCTCCCATTCTAGGACTCTTGTCCCTTATCCGCTTATCCCGGATTCCGGTATCTTCGTAAAAAACCTCGACCTAGCGGAGATCATCTCGGCATCATGACTAGGACACGTGGCACTCCGGTTGGCACTTCGGTGACACCTCGGCCACGTGTCGTCATTCACAATTTATGTCCCCACAACTGCCCCCTAGGTTCTATTACCTCGGCATCCTGAGGTGATGGAACCTATATCATTTCTTCCATTTAGCACGTCGGCTAAGCTCGCTTCATCATCTATTGCCGAAGTCAGAACTCGTCGGCTCAATATGACCAAGACCTATAGTCTGCTTTCATCAATGCCTTAGAACCAACAACCAAGTTCGTTCAAGTTTCTCAGCCGAAACTGTCCTCCTAGTCGAGGTATTTGCTTCATTGAATCAAGAACTCCAAGAGTTTCAGCACGCGTATGAGCTGGCACGCACAGTATTTCAACTGTTTTTACCACGCGTCTTTCCCCTACTAGACCGTACCTGATACGCACTATCAAGTCGTATCACTTTTGAGTGTGCTGTCTGACAAGCACGTCGTACAAGGCATCATAATTGCCATTTTGCCGCCATTTCATGCTCTTGATCAGAATCAACTCTCTCTCCGTCTTTTTACTTCTGTATCTTCGTTCTTGTTCAAACTTTCTCTTTCAAATCCTCAATTGCTGTTTTTATGAAGCTTTCTGCAACCAGTTTCACTCTCTACCTCCGGTGAGGCTTTCGTTGTACTTCTTTGCTTACTACCACCGTCTGACACCGACGTACTTCACACCGGCCTTTTTAAACAATCATTCTTCAATGTTAGGCCGAAGTTCCTTCTTTCCTTTTCTGAATACATTCTTTGATTTCTTCTTTCAACGTGGTTGTATGTGTCTTCTTTTTACTCTTGTATGATTCTATACTTAGAATATTTTTACAGATCTTTAATATATACTTCAATCCTGTGCAACCTTCTCGGGGTGACACACCTCGGTTATACAAACTGATGATTTACCTCGGCAAATACCCAGGTACCTTTCTTGGCACTCCCTTGGTTTCCACTTGTAAATTTTTCATAAAATTTCAACAAGTGTTTAGCCTTGGTTCAACTTATAAACTTTTCACACGTTTCAACAAGTGTTAAACATGATCTCGGTTTAATTTCAAGTTGTAAACTTTTCAAGTTTCAACAAGTGTTGAACATGATCTCGGTTTAACTTCAACTTGTAAACTTTTCAAGTTTCAACAAGTGTTAAACATAATCTCGATTTAACTTCAACTTGTAAACTTTTCTCAAGTTTCAACAAGTATTAAACATGATCTCGGTTTAACTTCGACTTGTAAACTTTTCAAGTTTCAACAAGTGTTAAACATGATCTCGGTTTAACTTCAACTTGTAAACTTTTCTCAAGTTTCAACAAGTGTTAAACATGATCTCGGTTTAACTTCAACTTGTAAACTTTTCAAGTTTCAACAAATGTTAAACATGATCTCGGTTTAACTTCAACTTGTAAACTTTTCTCAAGTTTCAAAAGTGTTAAACATGATCTCAGTTTAACTTCAACTTGTAAACTTTTCTTAAGTTTCAACAAGTGTTAAACATAATCTCGGTTTAACTTCAACTTGTAAACTTTTCAAGTTTCAACAAGTGTTAAACATA
This sequence comes from Camellia japonica, assembly GCA_030407325.1. Taxonomy (NCBI): domain Eukaryota; kingdom Viridiplantae; phylum Streptophyta; class Magnoliopsida; order Ericales; family Theaceae; genus Camellia; species Camellia japonica. Next base: position 9,091 of record JAPPVO010005791.1, on the reverse strand, counting down.
ATCTCGGCTTTTCAGGAACCATTTTCCAACTCTTTGCCCCCTAATGTGAACGTAAGTTTCACTTGGGCTCTCATTAGGCCGAATTGCTGTTCTATCACACGTTGCAGGTGGACTTCGAAGCATTTTCATGCTTTTTTACATAGGCTTCAGCTTCCTTTTGTATGTAAGGCCAACAGAATCCCTACGATATTGCTCTATGGGCAAGGGATCTGCCCCCTGCATGGCTTCCACATACTCCTTTGTGGACCTTATATAAAAAAAATTTAACTTAGGCCAAGCTCTTCTCTTCTCGGACTTAATCATCTAGGCCGAGATCTTGTCTTCTGGGATCTGGGATCCGAGATCTGGAATCCGGGATCTGCTCACTTGGGCTGAGCTCTTGTCTTCTCGTATCCAGTGTTATCTCGGCTTCGCTTCGGCGAACCATTTCTCTTCTCTTGTTTGGACGCCTTTGTCCCCGGCGTGTCATCCTCGGCTCTGGCATACTTTTCTATCCTGGCTATTAGCTCCTCCATGCTTTTCGGCAATGTCTTTGCCAGTGATTTTCGAAACAAGCAGTCATCCTTCAAGCCATTTTTAAACGACACGATCGCCACATCTTGGTTGCATCCTGGTATTCGGTTGAATACCTCATAATACCTTTTGGCATAGGCCCTAAGGCTTTCATCCTCGTCGATCTTCAGGGCCATCAGGGCGTCCACCCTCAATGGCTGTAGCTTGTTTGTCACGAGCCTGGCCACAAACATCTCGGCCAGGCCTTCCCAGGTTTTCACAGTTCTTTTCCGCAACTTGTGAAACCAGTCCGATGCAATTTCTCCGAAGGATGAGGGGAACACCTTGCGGAGCAACGGCTCATTCCCGGTGTACAACGCCATCGAGTTCATGTACAAGTCGACGTGAAAGTTGGGGTCCGACTTACCGTCGTAGATCTGGAATCTCGGCATGCTAAACCTCTTCGGGGCTTCGAATTTCTCCAATTCTACCAAGAACAGCGTTCTCGGCTTGACTGGGGAGGTTACCTTGGCATTTTGTTGCTTCCTTTTGAGGTAATCTCTCAAGTCCTCTTTGGTCCGCCCAGGAGCTCGGCTATCTCTTGACTTCAGTCTTTTCGATGCACTGCTCTCAGCTTCGTTGTGAGCCCTTTTCGACCTTTCTCCATTAGTTGTGTCGAAGCACAGCTCCTGCCTTTGAACATGCCGATGTTCTTTGGGGTCAATTGGAACATGCATTGTCAATGTATTGCTTTGCAAACCAATCATTCTGTGCATCCACCGCACAATAATCTTATTCTGTGCATCTATCGCACAATAATCTTACTCAGTACATTTATCACATAATCATTTGTTTTGTTCGCACTATTTTGTGCACTTTGTATTACACTCGCACTATTTTGTGCAATTATCACTCGCGCTTTTGTGCGCATTGCACTATCTTGTGCATTGTATAGAACATGCTCTCATACTTGCATAGAAAATGCTTGTATCTTTTGCATAGAAAATGCTCCTATTCTTACATAGAAAATGCTCCAATTTTGCATAGAACATGCATCGTGCTATTTTGCGCACCTTACCTACACTTGTTAGTGCATTGTGTTAGCGCTGTTTTGCGCACCTTACTTGCACTTGTTAGTGTATTGTGTTCGTGCTGTTTTGCACACCTTACGTGCACTTGTTAGTGCATTGTGTTCGCGCTGTTTTGCGCACCTTACCTACACTTGTTAGTGCATTGTGTTCGCACTGTTGTGCGCACCTTACTTGCACTTGGTAGTGAATTGTGTTTGCGCTGTTTTGCGCACCTTACTTGCACTTGTTAGTTCATTGTGTTGGCGCTATTTTGCCCACCAAACATGCACTTTGTTGTTGCATTGTTGCACTGAATACGTATTCTTCATTACATGGCATTGAATATGTAATGGTTATTATGTTGCATAGAACATGCATCGCCATCTTGCATAGAATATGCATGTTGCATTGAATATGCATGATTGGTTATTTTGCATAGAATATGCTCTTGCTCACATCGCATAGAATATGCTTCAGTTTCATTCCTTGAATGTTGTGCATGAAACATCTCCCTAACATTGTGCTACAGTTATTCATCTTGCATAAAATATGCATTTGTATTGCATTGTACTGTTAAGTTTCTTTCTTATGTAGGCACGATATTGTATGTACGGTTCATTCAGAGGGATTCTAGGTAAGATCATTCCTGTCCTTCGTATACCTTGCTTCGGTTAGAAGCGTTTGGGTCATGTGCCCGATGCTTATACCACCCCTTGGCTAGAAGTGTTTGGGTTGTGTGCCCGATGCTTATACCTTGTTTCGGTTAGAAGCGCTTTGGGGTCGTGTGCCCGATGCTTATACCACCTTGTTTTGGTTAGAAGCGTTGGGGTCGTGTGCCCGATGCTTCTACCACCTCTCAGTTATAAGCGTTTGGGGTCGTGTGCCCGACACTTATACCACCTTGTTTCGGTTAGAAGTGTTTGGGTCGTGTGCCCAATGCTTATAGCACCTTGTTTTGGTTAGAAGCGTTGGGGTCGTGTGCCCAATGCTTATACCACCTCTCGGTTAGAAGCGTTTGGGGTCGTGTGCCCGACGCTTATACCACCTTGTTTCGGTTAGAAGTGTATGGGTCGTGTGCCCGATGCTTATACCACCTTGTTTTGGTTAGAAGCGTTGGGATGTGTGCCCGATGTTTATACCGCCCTCTGGTGTTTACACCCCTTTCTTTTCTCCTCTCACGTGTGACGCGCTAGGATGAGTTTTGTTTGAGCCTTCGGGTGCGCCCGACAGTCGCTCTTAGCCTTTCCTACGTGAGGCGCAGTTAAGACTGCATAATTTTCTTACATCCTTTCTGCATGAAATGCGGTTCGATTTGTGATTCTCATGCGTGGCGTGTTTATTTGCTTACTTCTTTTCATGTATGAGATTATTATACCTTGTTGGTTTTCTTAAAATGTCGCATTTATTGTGCATAACACTTGCATTTAAATGCCTCATTACAGCTAAGTTATACTCTTGCATCGTGCATACCATTTGCATTTTGCCCTAGCTTGAGGGCGCAACTATGTATTGTTATCTTGAGATGTTTGTCTAAGTCTTGCGGCCTTGTCAAAAATGGGTGGTCTCTAGGCTTTGACATTCACTCACGTCACCTTCGTAACTCTGAGTTCTGTCAAAGAGGGGCAACTATAGACACCCCATTTTTGACCGTCCTCAAGACTTGGATGTTCTTGCAGGTACATCCAGTCACACGTTTGATTGCTCGTCGAGCGCTCAAATTTCACGGTAGAACGCCACAAGTTTGAGCTTTCCAAACCCTGCATCAATTTTATCTCATTTTTGGACCATGCTTAGGTCCTTCCAGCTTGTTATTTTGGATGCACTGCCGGCCATGGACTTTGGCCTACCGGCCATTGATGTGCCCTGCCAGCCACCAGTGCATTAGTAGATATTTTCTGATATTTTCAGCCATGTGTTTGCACAGATTGGAGCATCTACTTGCACGTATATGGTTGGATCTCTTTAAGGGGTTTTTGTATCTTCTATATATAGGAGCCATCCTCTTGCATGTGAGAGGTTGGAAATTTTGAAGACAAAAAAATTTCTCTCTCTCTCTCTCTCTCTCTCTCTAGAATCCTCTCTCTCTAAATATTTTGCCTAGAAGCCTAAATTCTCTACACTTTTACATAGAAACCCTTGATCAAACTTGATCATCTTTGTGTTGAGGTGGCTTGAGGTCTTATTTGAGCTCTAAAAGAGGTTTTTAGCTTGGTTTGACTTGCCTTTGTTGCCTATCTAGCATCTTGTCTTCAAAGAGGTAGAATACTTGTATTTTTAGCTTAATTTAAATACTTGTTTGGCCATCTTTTCATGCAGTATTGAGGCTGATTTTGACCTCTGAAATCTTTGTTTTTATGATTTAAAATAGTGGTTTGAGGTTTGTTTTGGAGTTAGGGGTGGTCCACTCTTTTTGTAGCTTGTTTGGTTAAGTGTTGTGCCATCTTTCAAAGCTTTTAAAAACAACTTTCTTTTGGCCTTTTAACCACTGAATTCCAGGGGATTTTCAGTAGTAAAAACTTTGTTTTGAGGTCCAAAATAGGAGGGGGTAGTCTCCCCTCCTTATGTCTTGTTTGCAAGTGTAGATAGCCTAACACGTGAGCATGTTTTTCTACCTTTTTGTGACTTAATCTCAGCATGTTTTTGCTATTGATTTGGCATGATTTAGCTCTTTTTTGGGCTGCCTTGGTCATATGAGCCTTGTCTTGTGTAGTTGTAGTGCAAATGGCTTCACTAGCTTGGCATTTTGGGCCTCTAAACTTGATTTGCTTGAGTTGTTTGCATGATGAAATGTCATTTTACATGTAATTTCAGTGTTTATAACTCTATCACATGCTCATTTGCTTTGCTCTTTCATTGCTTTTTTAGAGTTGCTTTAGAGTCTTGTTTGTGGCCTAACATGTGAGCATGTTCTCCTAGCCTTTTGTGTCTTAATCTAAGCAAGTTTTAGCCATTGTTTTGACATGTTCTAACTTTATTTTGAGCTGGTTTGATCAGTTGAGCTTTATATTGCATGCCTCTAGTGTAGTGCTCTTCACTAGTTTAGAGTTTTTGGCTTTTGAACATGTTGTGCATGAGTTGCTTGCATGTTGTAGCATCATTTTTCATGCCATTTCAGCACTGAAAAATCTGCAACCTCCCTCAATTCTTCACTCTTCATTTGCTTTGAGGGTTAGTTAGCCTTAAGGTTGTGTTTAATCTTGGGATATAGCTTGTGCTCAATGGTTTTAATCCTCTTTTGAGGGTTTCTACTAACCAAAGGCATGATCTCTCTCATGTCTTGAACCATCCTTTGGTTGACTCCTCTCTCATTAGAGGACACTCATCTTGGACTTAACCGGTTAAAAAATGACTTGGTAATGCGAAAATGAGTAAACAAAATTGGACAAGTAAAACATGACCAAGATAAGCATGTTATGTGTTTGCATTGCATGTGGTCAATCAGACGTTATATTGAACACAAGGAAGATTGGTCCATTTCATACTCAAAGTGATGAAATGAGCCAATCTCCTTTGTCTCCATTGCCTTTGATCACCCATGACAAGGTAGTGGTCCTTTGAGTCTTGTTTTGTGCATTTATTGAAAGTGTACAACTTGGATCCTTGGCCATCATGCATTGAAAATGCTTGATTGGTGGCTTTGGATCCAAAAATGCCAATCCTTTGATGTTTTGAGATGATAAGGAAGGGCACAGTACAAACATGTCCTTGGAAAACCCTCCCTTTTCCTCTGTTTGTGCTCTGTTGTAGTGTGGTGATTTAGCACACCAGTGACCGGCAGTGGCTCACTGATGGCCGGCACTGCTTCATCCTTGGTCGGCAGTACACATTGTTGGCCGGCAACAGCCAATCATGGCCGGCAGGCCACTGGTGCAATCTCTAGCACTGAACTGGTAAGATGGCAGAAAAGATCCTAGAGTGTGGTCAAACCTGCAAACAGAGCCTCCCAAGAGCAAATCGGAGAGCTTTTCGGGACGAAAACTGAGTGCATGCATATTCAACTTCTCGAAACAGAGCTAAGGCAGTGTACTTTAATCATATTATGTATGTTTAATTTGCATACATTGGTTTTGTAATTTAATTGGTTAGTTTCGCTAATTAGTTAAAGGATTGTAATAATTAAATAGCTTAGTTTAGCTATTTCTTTACTGGATTTGTAATAATTAATCTAATTAGCTTAATTAGATTAGTTCAATTAGCTTAGTTCAATTAGCTTAGCTTATTCATTCGGACCCTCCTTTGAGAGGGCACAATGTTGTAATAAGTGTGCGTGTGTGTGTGTATGTCTTCCAACCCCACGTCTTTCTCCCTTCTACTTAACCGCTTTTGATGGTTAGATTAGGGCATATTTCAATTAGCATACCTTATGTTTGCATGTTTGCATCCATTCATTTGTCTTGCATGCACCGAGGCTCGGCGCATCATTCAAACTGCATTGTAATTTCAAATGCTCCCTCAGTCCCATAATATTAGTCCCTTATTCCATTTTTCATTATCCCAAAATATTAGTCCCTCTTCAAAAATCAAGTACAAAATAATATAAATTTCCTATTTTGTCCCTTTTTTTAAATTCATAAATAATATAAAAAGTACAATTATGACATTGATATTCCCAAAAAAATGTACTATCAATGGGTAATTTTGGAAAATCAACTTTTTTAAAGTACAATAATTGTACTACCAAAAAAAGTTGGATTCCCCAAAAGGGACCATTATTTTGGGACGGAGGGAGTACTTCTTTGAATACGTGTTTCAAAGCATGTTATCAAATTGTACCATGTGCCATATTAGTAGCCGAGCCTACTAAATTCATATTGCATGTGTTGCATTAGGCATCTTGTATAGTTAGGATCATGCATCTTTCTAACTTTGTTTTCTTTCCTAGCTTGGAGTACTAGGTAAGTTTTATGCTTTAGCATGCTTGCAAGAGTGTGATTTCCATGTTGCCATGTTTCGCATGCTTGCCATGAGGCTATGTGTTTAAATGCTAAACTGCATGAATGTCTGTGGATGAAGGCTTTGTTGTTTGAATTGGAATGATTCAACAAATGTGAGTTTTAAAACCCACTTTGTTGTGGCAAATCATGTTTTAAGCCCACTTGAGGGTGGCAAACTCAAACCATTTTCGAAAACAAACATGAGTTGAATTGTTCCAAGTCTTGCAACTAGTCTATACTTGCTTGTGTGCGCCACATAGTAATGTTAGTCTAATAACCAGAATAAGAACACATAATGTTTATAAAAGGCATATCATGATTAGTAGAGGCCGATCTTTGATCGGGCGAGCGGGGGTGCTCATTTCAGGACCTTCTCATCTCGTACCCAAGTTCCCGAGCTGAGACAACTTTGGTGATGACAACACGTGGCCTTTCGTATGAGTCGGGGTTTCCTAGATTTTCCCAAAACAAAATATTTAGGTGGTGACTCTGTAATCTGGCAAAGCAGTCCAATTTTGGCGTTTTTTTATTCAAAATTAATTTTCCAAAATGATTTGCCGGATTTGGACTCTTTGGTGTTTATCAGTCTTACATAGCACTTTGTGAGATTAGATTCAGAACCGTGATAGGAGTCCGAACTGTAGGACCAATTCGAGCTCTCCGAAAGGGGGCGCGAAAAAGTCGAGCTACAACTACAACTCCCTCTGCATGCATTGTTACCTACCTTTTAATTTGCTTTTATAAAGTCAATACATCCATCCTTCATGCCTATACACCCATCCTTCATGTCATAGGAAATTGAAGTTGCACAACTTTTCTCTTCTCATCTATTTGCTTGAACATAATTTTCATAATACTAATATGGAAAGAGCTATCCAACAATGAACTCCATTATTATTACTATTATTACTATGTGTAAGTTCACTCATTTGAAGCAAAACAATGTTGATGAGTAATTCATTTTGCTGGTATTTTTATAAATAAAAAAAATTAAATTGGGTGTTACATATAGAATTTTGTTTATTTTGTGATATACTTTTGTTCTTTTTAACTTACTGTTAAGAAGTGTGGTTTGCCATGGGGATTGTCTCAGCTTGTGTGCTCTTATCTTAGCAAAACTTTTATTTAAAAATTTTATAATCTCTTTGTGGTACGTGTGTGTGAATCTTTGCTCAATTGTTTATGTGAGACATATTTTTTAGTTGTCCACGTGGCGAAAGTCGTTAGCTGATGTACCACGCGGATGGATCATGTTGTTGAAATATTATGTGATTCGATATATTCGAATAGATGACAATAGTTCTAGATGGTTTGAAGGTCTCTAGTTGGATGGAGATGAGACTCTAAGAGAAGTTCATTCTAATCTGAATAAGAGGAATCCAAGATAGATGTTATCCTTATAAAGGATAGAGTCTTATAAAGTACGATCTGTAGGAGATGAGGGCATTGCTGACTATAAAAATAAGACACCCCATTGGTCAAAGGTACTCTTTTACTTGAGAGTTGTTTTCTTGTGTCGATATCTTGTGAGATAAATTGATTGACTTAATCATTGAAGTGCCTCCAGCTGGATGAGCCACCATGGTGTTTGTTGTCTTCTTATGTACAGGTGTTAAGCTCTTCTGTTCTTCCAAGTGCTCTACGGCTAAATTCCTTAGAACTCGACAAGGAGATTTAATTTGGTTGTGAAGTCAAAAATTAACAGATTTCTACCTTTAGACGATATCATAATGTTCTTACCCTTTTTTAAGAATATATATATATATATATATATATATCATAGTATTTTCAACACTTAAAAGATTGTAGAAGATATTAGTTGTGCAATTAAACCATGTTCAACCATGTATAACTTTTAAATTAGATGTCTTAGAGCATATCCCATTCTTAATTTTTGTCTTTTCTTTTCTTTTTCTTTTTTTTAATCAAATTTAAATTTGATTAAAAAATGTTAAAAATTCATCTCCAGTCCATTCAAGGAGAGACATTTTTTCATCAAATTAGAATATGATAAATATTTAGAAATATGAAACATTGGAGATTATTTTTTTGATCAAAATTGATGAAAAGAAAATTTTGAAATAAAAGGAGATTTTTTAAAAATACTTCAATAAAAATGTGAAGAATAAAATAATTCATATCAAATCAAATACTTTTATTTAAATTTAAAATCAAATTAAAAGAAAAAATTCACAAAAAAATTGCGACGCTCAAGTGTTGTTAAATTGAAGAGACTACCCATTCCACTTTATTTCTTATTCCTTCAGCCCATTCTTAACTTCTTCAACTTGGTCTATGTTCTTATCATTCAACTTTAGTTGTGTTACATTGCATCATATTATTATATAAAATAAAATTATGTTAAAAAAAAAAAAAAAAACGATGCATAGAAAACTAGTGCAAAATAAAGGAGAAACAAACGGCTGTCTTTGGTGTGAGTTTCAAATTATGATTCTACCCTTATATTTGAATATTATGTTTAGTTTGAGTTTTAAAATTATGATTCTAAATCAATTTCAAAACACATTTTGAAAACATATTTGATAAACTAGATAATTTTTAAACACATTTTGAAAACATGTTTAGTAAACCAGA
>JAPPVO010005790.1:0-23552 GCA_030407325.1 Camellia japonica | reverse complement strand
TATTTTGCGCATCGACGTTGTGTTCAACTGCTTTTCGATGCAGTTTTGCAGTCAAACTCGCGCTATTTGCGCATCGCACTGTTTTGTGCAGTTGACACTCGCGCTATTTTGCGCATCGCACTGTTTTGTGCAGTTCAAACTCGCGCTATTTTGGATCGCACTTGTGCAGCAACTCGTTTTTGATGCAGTTTGCATGAACTCGCGCTATTTTGCGCATCGCACTGTTTTGTGCAGTTGACACTCGCGCTATTTTGCGCATCGCACTGTTTTGTGCAGTTCAAACTCGCGCTATTTGCATCGCATTGCAGACACTCGCATTTTGCGCTGCAGTTGTGACAACTCGCGCTATTTTGCGCATCGCACTGTTTTGTGCAGTTGACACTCGCGCTATTTTGCGCATCGCACTGTTTTGTGCAGTTGAACTCCTGCGCTCCACGTTTTGCGTGACAACTCGCGCATTGCATGATGTTTGTGCAGTTGACACTCGCGCTATTTTGCGCATCGCACTGTTTTGTGCAGTTCAAACTCGCGCTATTTTGCGCATCGCACTGTTTTGTGCAGTTGAACTCGCGCATTTTGCGCATCGCACTGTTTTGTGCAGTTCAAACTCGCGCTATTTTGCGCATCGCACTGTTTTGTGCAGTTGACACTCGCGCTATTTTGCGCATCGCACTGTTTGTGCAGTTCAAACTCGCGCTATTTTGCGCATCGCACTTTTGTGCAGTTGACACTCGCGCTATTTTGCGCATCGCACGTTTTGTGCAGTTCAAACTCGCGCTATTTTGCGCATCGCACTGTTTTGTGCAGTTGACACTCGCGCTATTTTGACGCATTTTTGCGTCACTCCGCATTGCATCGCATGTTTGCAGTTGACACTCGCGCTATTTTGCGCATCGCACTGTTTTGTGCAGTTCAAACTCGCGCTATTTTGCGCATCGCACTGTTTGTGCAGTTGCACACTCGCGCTATTTTGCGCATCGCACTGTTTTGTGCAGTTCAAACTCGCGCTATTTGCGCCGCATGTGTGCAGTGACACTGGATTTTGCATGCATGTTTGCAGTTGACACTCGCGCTATTTTGCGCATCGCACTGTTTTGTGCAGTTCAAACTCGCGCTATTTTGCCGCACTGTTTGTGCTTGACACTCGGTATTTTGGCTGCATGTTGTGACACTCGCGCTATTTTGCGCATCGCACTGTTTTGTGCAGTTGACACTCGCGCTATTTGCGCATCGCACTGTTTTGTGCAGTTCAAACTCGCGCTATTTTGCGCATCGCACTGTTTTGTGCAGTTGACACTCGCGCTATTTTGCGCATCGCACTGTTTTGTGCAGTTGAACTCGCGCTATTTTGCGCATCGCACTGTTTTGTGCAGTTCAAACTCGCGCTATTTTGCGCATCGCACTGTTTTGTGCAGTTGACACTCGCGCTATTTTGCGCATCGCATTTGTGCAGTTCAAACTCGCGCTATTTTGCGCATCGCACTGTTTTGTGCAGTTGACACTCGCGCTATTTTGCGCATCGCACTGTTTTGTGCAGTTGACACTCGCGCTATTTTGCGCATCGCACGTTTTGTGCAGTTCAAACTCGCGCTATTTTGCGCATCGCACTGTTTTGTGCAGTTGACACTCGCGCTATTTTGCGCATCGCACTGTTTTGTGCAGTTCAAACTCGCGCTATTTTCGACGCACTGTTTTGCTTGCACTGCGCTTTTTGGATGCACTGTTGTGATAACTCGCGCTATTTTGCGCATCGCACTGTTTTGTGCAGTTCAAACTCGCGCTATTTTGCGCATCGCACTGTTTTGTGCAGTTGACACTCGCGCTATTTTGCGCATCGCACTGTTTTGTGCAGTTCAAACTCGCGATTTTCGCCGCACTTTTCGTGACACTCGCGCATTTTGCGCTCGCAGTTTGTGGTAAACTCGCGCTATTTTGCGCATCGCACTGTTTTGTGCAGTGACACTCGCGCTATTTTGCGCATCGCACTGTTTTGTGCAGTTGACACTCGCGCTATTTTGCGCATCGCACTTTTGTGCAGTTCAACACTCGCGCTATTTTGGCATCGCACGTTTGCGCACTGGTTTTTGATGCACTGTTTGTGCAGCACTCGCGCTATTTTCGCGCATGTCGTGACACTCCGTATTTTGGCTCGCACTGTGTCAGGAAACTCGCGCTATTTTGCGCATCGCACTGTTTTGTGCAGTTCAAACTCGCGCTATTTGCGCATCGCACTGTTTTGTGCAGTTCACAACTCGCGCTATTTTGCGCATCGCACTGTTTTGTGCAGTTCAAACTCGCGCTATTTTGGCACGCACTTTGTCAGTGCACTCGGCTATTTGATGCACGTTTTGCAGTCAAACTCGCGCTATTTTGCGCATCGCACTGTTTTGTGCAGTTGACACTCGCGCTATTTTGCGCATCGCACTGTTTGTGCAGTTCAAACTCGCGCTATTTTCGTCGCACGTTGTGCGTTGCACTGCGTATTTTCGCTGCACGTTTGATCAAACTCGCGCTATTTTGCGCATCGCACTGTTTTGTGCAGTTCAAACTCGCGCTATTTTGCGCATCGCACTGTTTTGTGCAGTTGACACTCGCGCTATTTTGCGCATCGCACTGTTTGTGCAGTTCAAACTCGCGCTTTTGCGCATCGCACTGTTTTGTGCAGTTGACACTCGCGCTATTTTGCGCATCGCACTGTTTTGTTCATGCACTGTTTTCAGTTGAACTCGCGCTATTTTGCGCATCGCACGTTTTGTGCAGTTGACACTCGCGCTATTTTGCGCATCGCACTGTTTTGTGCAGTTCAAACTCGCGCTATTTTGGTCGCACGTTTGTCATTGACACTCGGCTATTTTGATCGCATGTTTGACAACTCGCGCTATTTTGCGCATCGCACTGTTTTGTGCAGTTGACACTCGCGCTATTTTGCGCATCGCACTGTTTTGTGCAGGCAATTCAAACTCGCGTTATTTTGCGCATCGCACTGTTTTGTGCAGTTGACACTCGCGCTATTTTGCGCATCGCACTGTTTTGTGCAGTTCAAACTCGCGCTATTTTGGCGTGCGCACTGTTTTGTGCAGTTGACACTCGCGCTATTTTGCGCATCGCACTGTTTTGTGCAGTTCAAACTCGCGCTATTTTGCGCATCGCACTGTTTTGTGCAGTTGACACTCGCGCTATTTTGCGCATCGCACTGTTTTGTGCAGTTGACACTCGCGCTATTTTGCGCATCGCACTGTTTTGTGCAGTTCAAACTCGCGCTATTTTGCGCATCGCACTGTTTTGTGCAGTTGACACTCGCGCTATTTTGCGCATCGCACTGTTTTGTGCAGTTCAAACTCGCGCTATTTTGCGCATCGCACTGTTTTGTGCAGTTCAAAACTCGCGCCTATTTTGCGCATCGCACTGTTTTGTGCAGTTGACACTCGCGCTATTTTGCGCATCGCACTGTTTTGTGCAGTTCAAACTCGCGCTATTTTGCGCATCGCACTGTTTTGTGCAGTTGACACTCGCGCTATTTTGCAGCATCGCACTGTTTTGTGCAGTTGACACTCGCGCTATTTTGCGCATCGCACTGTTTTGTGCAGTTGAAACTCGCGATATTTTGCGCATCGCACCGTTTTGTGCAGTTGACACTCGCGCTATTTTGCGCATCGCACTGTTTTGTACAGTTCAAACTCGCGCTATTTTGCGCATCGCACTGTTCTGTGCTGTTCAAACTCGCGCTATTTTGCGCATCGCACTGTTTTGTACAGTTCAAACTCGCGCTATTTTGCGCATCGCACTGTTTTGTGCAGTTGACACTCGTGCTATTTTGCGCATCGCACTGTTTTGTGCAGTTCAAACTCGCGCTATTTTGCGCATCGCACTGTTTTGTGCAGTTCAAACTCCCGCTATTTTGCGCATCGCACTGTTTTGTGCAGTTGACACTCGCGCTATTTTGCGCATCGCACTGTTTTGTGCAGTTGACACTCGCGCTATTTTGCGCATCGCACTGTTTGGTGCAGTTCAAACACTCGCTATTTTGCGCGTCGCACTGTTTTGTGCGGTTGACACTCGCGCTATTTTGCGCACCGCACTGTTTTGTGCAGTTCAAACTCGCGATATTTTGCGCATCGCACTGTTTTGTGCAGTTGACACTCGCGCTATTTTGCGCATCGCACTGTTTTGTGCAGTTCAAACTCGTGCTATTTTGCGCATCGCACTGTTTTGTGCAATTGACACTCGCGCTATTTTGAGCATCGCACTGTTTTGTGCAGTTGACACTCGCGCTATTTTGCGCATCGCACGGTTTTGTGCAGTTGAAACTCGCGATATTTTGCGCATCGCACCGTTTTGTGCAGTTGACACTCGCGCTATTTTGCGCATCGCACTGTTTTGTACAGTTCAAACTCGCGCTATTTTGCGCATCGCACTGTTTTGTGCAGTTGACACTCGCGTTATTTTGTGCATCGCACTGTTTTGTCCAGTTCAAACTCGCGCTATTTTGCGCGTCGCACTGTTTTGCGCAGTTGACACTCGCGCTATTTTGTGCATCGCACTGTTTTGTCCAGTTCAAACTCGCGCTAATTTTCGCATCGCACTGTTTTGTGCAGTTGACACTCGCGCTATTTTGCGCATCGCGCTGTTTTGTGCAGTTCAAACTCGCCCTATTTTGCGCATCGCACTGTTTTGTGCAGTTGACACTCGCGCTATTTTGCGCATCGCACAGTTTTGTGCTGTTCAAACTCGCGCTATTTTGTACATCGCGCTGTTTTGTGCAGTTGACACTCGCGCTATTTTGCGCATCGCACTTTTTTGTGCAGTTCAAACTCGCGCTATTTTGCGCATCGCACTGTTTTGTGCAGTTGACACTCGCGCTATTTTGCGCATCGCACTGTTTTGTGCAGTTGACAGTCGCGCTATTTTGCGCATCGCACTGTTTTGTCCAGTTCAAACTCGCGCTATTTTGCGCGTCGCACTGTTTTGCGCAGTTGACACTCGCGCTATTTTGTGCATCGCACAGTTTTGTCCAGTTCAAACTCGCGCTAATTTGCGCATCGCACTGTTTTGTGCAGTTGACACTCGCGCTATTTTGCGCATCGCGCTGTTTTGTGCAGTTCAAACTCGCGCTATTTTGCGCATCGCACTGTTTTGTGCAATTGACACTCGCGCTATTTTGCGCATCGCACTGTTTTGTGCAGTTGACACTCGCGCTATTTTGCGCATCGCACTGTTTTGTGCAGTTCAAACTCGCGCTATTTTGCGCATCGCACTGTTTTGTGCAGTTGACACTCGCGCTATTTTGCGCATCGCACTATTTTGTGCAGTTGACACTCGCGCTATTTTGCGCATCGCACTGTTTTGTGCAGTTGACACTCGCGCTATTTTGCGCATCGCACTGTTTTGTGCAGTTGACACTCGCGCTATTTTGTGCATCGTACAGTTTTGTGCAGTTCAAACTCGCGCTATTTTGCACATCGCGCTGTTTTGTGCAGTTGACACTCGCGCTATTTTGCGCATCGCACTGTTTTGCGCAGTTCAAACTCGCGCTATTTTGCGCATCGCACTGCTTTGTGCAGTTGACACTCGCGCTATTTTGCGCATCGCGCTGTTTTGTGCAGTTGACAGTCGCGCTATTTTGCGCATCGCACTGTTTTGTCCGGTTCAAACTCGCGCTATTTTGCGCGTCGCACTGTTTTGCGCAGTTGACACTCGCGCTATTTTGTGCATCGCACAGTTTTGTCCAGTTCAAACTCGCGCTAATTTGCGCATCGCACTGTTTTGTGCAGTTGACACTCGCGCTATTTTGCGCATCGCGCCGTTTTGTGCAGTTCAAACTCGCGCTATTTTGCGCATCGCACTGTTTTGTGCACTTGACACTCGCGCTATTTTGCGAATCGCACTGTTTTGGGCAGTTGACACTCGCGCTATTTTGCGCATCGCATTGTTTTGTGCAGTTCAAACTCGCTCTATTTTGCGCATTGCACTGTTTTGTGCAGTTGACACTCGTGCTATTTTGCACATCGCAAAGTGTTGTGCAGTTCAAACTCGCGCTATTTTGCGCATCGCACTGTTTTGTGCAATTGACACTCGCGCTATTTTGCGCATCGCACTGTTTTGTGCAGTTGACACTCGCGCTATTTTGCGCATCGCACTATTTTGTGCAGTTCAAAATTCGCGTTATTTTGCGCGTCGCACTGTTTTGTGTAGTTCAAACTCGTGCTATTTTGCGCATCGCACAGTTTTGTCCAGTTCAAACTCGCGATATTTTGCGCGTCGCACTGTTTTGTGCAGTTGACACTCGCGCTATTGTGTGCATCGCACAGTTTTGTCCAGTTCAAACTCGCGCTAATTTGCGCATCTCACTCTTTTGTGCAGTTGACACTCGCGCTATTTTCCGCATCGCGCTGTTTTGTGCAGTTCAAACTCGCGCTATTTTGCGCATCGCACTGTTTTGTGCAGTTGACACTCGCGCTATTTTGCGCATCGCACTGTTTTGTGCAGTTCAAACTCGCGCTATTTTGCGCATCGCACTGTTTTGTGCAGTTCAAACTCGCGCTATTTTGCGCATCACACTGTTTTGTGCAGTTGACACTCGCGCTATTTTGCGCATCGCACAGTTTTGTGCAGTTCAAACTCGCGCTATTTTGCGCATCGCGCTGTTTTGTGCAGTTGACACTCGCGCTATTTTGCGCATCGCACTGTTTTGTGCAGTTCAAACTCGCACTGTTTTGTGCAGTTGACACTCGCGCTATTTTGCGCATCGCACTGTTTTGTGCAGTTGACAGTCGCGCTATTTTGCGCATCGCACTGTTTTGTCCAGTTCAAACTCGCGCTATTTTGCGCGTCGCACTGTTTTGCGCAGTTGACACTCGCGCTATTTTGTGCATCGCACAGTTTTGTCCAGTTCAAACTCGCGCTAATTTGCGCATCGCACTGTTTTGTGCAGTTGACACTCGCGCTATTTTGCGCATCGCGCTGTTTTGTGCAGTTCAAACTCGCGCTATTTTGCGCATCGCACTGTTTTGTGCAATTGACACTCGCGCTATTTTGCGAATCGCACTGTTTTGGGCAGTTGACACTCGCGCTATTTTGCGCATCGCACTGTTTTGTGCAGTTCAAACTCGCCCTATTTTGCGCATCGCACTGTTTTGTGCAGTTGACACTCGTGCTATTTTGCGCATCGCACAGTTTTGTGCAGTTCAAACTCGCGCTATTTTGCGCATCGCACTGTTTTGTGCAATTGACACTCGCGCTATTTTGCGCATCGCACTATTTTGTGCAGTTGACACTCGCGCTATTTTGCGCATCGCACTGTTTTGTGCAGTTCACACTCGCGCTATTTTGCGCATCGCACAGTTTTGTGTAGTTCAAACTCACCCTATTTTGCGCATCGCAATGTTTTGTCCAGTTCAAACTCGCGCTATTTTGCGCGTCGCACTGTTTTGTGCAGTTGACACTCGTGCTATTTTGTGCATCGCACAGTTTTGTCCAGTTCAAACTCGCGCTAATTTGCGCATCGCACTGTTTTGTGCAGTTGACACTCGCGCTATTTTGCGCATCGCGCTGTTTTGTGCAGTTCAAACTCGCGCTATTTTGCGCATCGCACTGTTTTGTGCAGTTGACACTCGCGCTATTTTGCGCATCGCACTGTTTTGTGCAGTTCAAACTCGCGTTATTTTGCGCATCGCACTGTTTTGTACAGTTGACACTCGCGCTATTTTGCGCATCGCATTGTTTTGTGCAGTTGACACTCACGCTATTTTGCGCATCGCACAGTTTTGTGCAGCTCAAACTCGCGCTATTTTGCACATCGCGCTGTTTTGTGCAGTTGACACTCGCGCTATTTTGCGCATCGCACTGTTTTGTGCAGTTCAAACTCGCGCTATTTTGCGCATCGCACTGTTTTGTGCAGTTGACACTCGCGCTATTTTGCGCATCGCACTGTTTTGTGCAGTTGACAGTCGCGCTATTTTGCGCATCGCACTGTTTTGTCCAGTTCAAACTCGCGCTATTTTGCGCGTCGCACTGTTTTGTGCAGTTGACACTCGCGCTATTTTGTGCATCGCACAGTTTTGTCCATTTCAAACTCGCGCTAATTTGCGCATCGCACTGTTTTGTGCAGTTGACAGTCGCGCTATTTTGCGCATCGCACTGTTTTGTGCAATTGACACTCGCACTATTTGGCGCATCGCACTGTTTTGTGCAGTTCAAACTCGCCCTATTTTGCGCATCGCACTGTTTTGTGCAGTTGACACTCGTGCTATTTTACGCATCGCACAGTTTTGTGCAGTTCAAACTCGCGCTATTTTGCGCATCGCACTGTTTTGTGCAATTGACACTCGCGCTATTTTGCGCATCGCACTGTTTTGTGCAGTTGACACTCGCGCTATTTTGCGCATCGCACTGTTTTGTGTCGTTCAAACTCGCGCTATTTTACGCATCGCACTGTTTTGTGCAGTTCACACTCGCGCTATTTTGCGCATCGCACAGTTTTGTGTAGTTCAAACTCGCGCTATTTTGCGCATCGCACTGTTTTGTCCAGTTCAAACTCGCGTTATTTTGCGCGTCGCACTGTTTTGTGCAGTTGACACTCGCGCTATTTTGTGCATCGCACAGTTTTGTCCAGTTCAAACTCGCGCTAATTTGCGCATCGCACTGTTTTGTGCAGTTGACACTCGCGCTATTTTGCGCATCGCACTGTTTTGTGCAGTTCAAACTCGCGCTATTTTGCACATCGCGCTGTTTTGTGCAGTTGACACTCGCGCTATTTTGCGCATCGCACTGTTTTGTGCAGTTCAAACTCGCGCTATTTTGCGCATCGCGCTGTTTTGTGCAGTTGACACTCGCGCTATTTTGCGCATCGCACTGTTTTGTGCAGTTGACAGTCGCGCTATTTTGCGCATCGCACTGTTTTGTCCAGTTCAAACTCGCGCTATTTTGTGCGTCGCCCTATTTTGTGCAGTTGACACTCGCGCTATTTTGTGCATCGCACAGTTTTGTCCAGTTCAAACTCGCGCTAATTTGCGCATCGCACTGTTTTGTGCAGTTGACCCTCGCGCTATTTTGCGCATCGCGTTGTTTTGTGCAGTTCAAACTCGCGCTATTTTGCTCATCGCACTGTTTTGTGCATTTGACACTCGCGCTATTTTGCGAATCGCACTGTTTTGGGCAGTTGACACTCGCGCTATTTTGCGCATCTGTAACAACGCCCGCGGGGGACCTCGCTCTACAGTTCGGACTCCTCCGTTTTTGTTTGGATTGCGGTTCTAAATCTGAACCAAAGAGTCCAACTCTGGCAAATCGTTTTGAGAAAAAACTGATTTTTGAAAAAGTAGTGCCAAATATGGACTGCTTTGCCAGATTCAGAGTCGCCACCTAAATATTTTAAAATGGGAAATTTAGGAAACCCTGACTCGGTGCCGAAGGCCACGTGTCCGTCATCACCAAATGTCTTGGCTCGGGAGCTTGGGTACGATCGGGGATAGTCAGCTATGAGCACCCCCTTTCGCCCGGTCCGAAGACCGGCCTCTACTAACCGTGATATCCGATTTTGAAAACATTATGCGTTCTTATCCCAATTATTAACCTAGAATTACTATGTTATGCGCGCAGCAAACAAGTATAGACTAGATTGCCTAATTTGGAAACAAACATTGCATATCCGTTTGTTTTGAAAATGTTTCAGAATTTGCTACTCGCAAGTAGGCTAAAATACGGATCTCAATGAGTTATTCCAACTCAAGCAATCCAACCTCCACCCACAGGCATTCAAGCAGTTTATTTCACATAAGCACTTAGCCGCATGGTAAGCATACTGTTATGGCAACATTCACACGCATGTGGTATGCTAAAGCATAAATACTTACATCGTACTCCGTGCCAAAAACAATAAACTAGTTAGCAAAACATGCATGACCTAGTTCATGTTAAATGGCTAACGCATCACATACAGGGGTGTAATCTAAACAGGCTCGGCTAACCCTAAACATGGCACATGAGATGCAACAACTATCACGTATTCAATTTGGAATTGAAAGTACGATGCGGTTTGCATGATGTGCCGAGCCCGATGCATGTAAACAAATGCATGAATGCATACATGCATTGCATAAGGTATGCTAATTTGAATGTGCCCTAATCTACCAACATAAGCGGGTAAATAAAAGGGAGAAAGAAATGGGGATTGGAAGACATACACCCACTCACACACACTTATTACAACTTTGCCCTCGCTCGGAGGGACCGAAAGAATATACAAATTAATTAACTACGCAAGCTAATTAAAATATTACAAATTTCACTAAATTAATCAAATAAATTAATTAATCTAATTAAAGCAGTAAACCACCTCGGGATGAGGACCGGATGCAACACGCGCTCGGGACTGGCTCGGAACCGCACTGCCATGCACGGATTGCCTCTGTTTCCTCTGCTCTTCTCCTCAGAAAATTGCCAAAGTCCCAGAAGTACCTCTAAGGGCACTGGGGAGTACCACCGGCTGGGGTAGAGTACCACCGGCTGGGGTAGAGCACCACCGGCTGAAGGAGGAGGCCACCGGCACGAAATTCATCCATCGGCAGCTTGTTTACTGCCGGTCGGCACTAAACACTGCTGGCCGGCACTAAATGCCTGCAAAACCTGCAACTCACAGCAGCAGAGGACAACAACATGCATGGCAATGTGATTCAAGGTATTTATGCACTACACACACTCCTTATCATGTTTTTGACTCAAGGGGGCATGTGCCTCGATTCCCGGACCATCAATCACGCATTTCCATGCATGATGGACCAAAGAACCAAGAGTGCAACTTTGATTTCAAATGCATGCAATGCAAACAAGCAAACAAGGGTGCTCAACCTCTATCATACTCCACTTCAAGAGGTCAAACATGCACAATGCAAATGCAACCCTAAGCATGTCAACTAGGCATGCAACATGGACTATGCAATATGTTCATGCAAAGGGTTCAAGCAAGCATGCAAGGTAAGCATGCAAACCAATGGAAGGATGGTCTTATACATGAATTAGGCAACTCAAATAGTCCTAAAATCAGTGGCCAAAATGCTAAGTCAAGAGGGCCAAACACACATGCACACGTGCACAAGTTAAGGCACCAACACTTAAGCATAATTAAGCAACTCTTAAACACATCTAAGAGGCACAAACATGGACTATTAGCACACATGAAAAGCTCTGAAATTCATGCAAAACATGGTGCCAAACCAACTAACAAAGCAAGCCAAACAAGGCATACAAATGGCTCAAGCATTAAGGCAAGCCCATGAGGCTTTGAACCACACTTAGTACAACCACACATGGCAATACCTAACCACTTAAAAAAATAGAGCTTTAACACATAAAACTAAGCCTAAAGGACCACCTAGATGGCATCTAGATGACATGAATTCAAAGGCATGCATTAAGGCCAAGACATGGAGCATACAACACATGCTTTTAAAACATTAAAGAAGCCACTTAGGCAAGCATACAAGCACACCAAAGGGACTGAAATGACATGCTAGATGGTTCCAAACCATCAAAATGAGGTAAGCAACACATCCTACACATGCATGCTCAAAGGCTAGCAAGCCTAAAATGCAAAGGGGCTATATAATGCATGCCAAGATCAACCCAAACGACTATGGACAGAGCTAGAACATGTCAAAATAAGCACAAAATCTTCACAAATGCAAGCCTAAAACATGCTAGAAACAAAGGCTAGCAACCTAGGCATGTTAAGGGACCAAAGAGGCATTACAAAGCAACTATACAAAACATGCAAGGAGTGCTAAAACCAACTTATAACCATGTCATATTAGGGCATAATAAACATAAAATGCAACCAAGACATGCTCAACAAACAACCAAACATGGTGCTCCTTTGGAGGCCAAAACTTGCCCTTTCCAAGGACATCAAGGAGAGGGGGTGGCCCTCCCCTTTTGGAGACTTCAAGGCACCATCTCCACCACTAAAATCCCTCAAGATTTCAGTGGTAGAGAGGCCCAAGCACCAAAGTCTCGGATCTCTCACAAAATGGCACAAAAAGGGCCCTTTTCAAGGCCTAAGGGTGGTCAAACTTGCCCAAACCACCAAGCACTCTTAACAAACAATAAAGAGGCTAAAAAAACAGAACTTTTATGTGTTAAAGACTAAGCACAAAAACAGTTCAAAACTAGGAAAAAATGGAGTGCAAGAATGGGGTAAAAAGAGCTAGTTTCTTACCCTTGATGACCTTCTTCAACAATGGGGATGTATTGGTTTCCTTGAGCACCAAACCAGCTCCAAAGCTCCAAAACAAACCTCTGGACCCTCAAGAACTCAAGGAAGGTGAAACACTAGGTGTTGGTGAGCAAAAGTATGACACAAACACCTAGTGTACAAAACAAGAGAGAAGAAGAGAGATAGGATGTGTATCTATCCTAACCCTAAAAACCAGAGCTTGGTCTGTCTAAAATGTCTAAAATTTTGTAACCCTAAGCCAAGAAGAGGAGTGGTCCTCTTATAGGCAAGCAAAGCTTGCAAAGCTTACAAGCTAAGCTAACTAAGAGGGTTATCCCTCCATACACGTGTATGGAGGGGAACCAAAACTATACAGCTGTCTGAAAATATCTCATAAAGCAACTGCACAGTGTCCGGCCGGCAAAGAGTGCCATTTTGGCAAAACTTAGTGCCGGTCGGCACAATAAAGTGCCGATGGCAACACCAGCCAGCCGGTGGCCTCTAGCCACAGCCGGTGGTATGTGGGGATGCCTCACAAAGCATTCCGTGTCCTTCCAAGGCAAAACACAAGTGTTTGGTGCAAAACCAAACACAAAACGGTCGAGTTCGGAAGTCCTGAGGCAAGGCGCGCGAGCCGAGAACTCCGGGAACTCCAAACGAACGCAAACATGGATAATCACCGAGTGTTCCAATGGTGACGTCCAAGTCTTGAGGACGGTCAAAAATGGGGTGTCTACAGTTGCCCCTCTTTGATAGAACTCGAAGGTCATAACAATGA
The DNA here is from genome assembly GCA_030407325.1 of Camellia japonica. NCBI lineage: Eukaryota > Viridiplantae > Streptophyta > Magnoliopsida > Ericales > Theaceae > Camellia > Camellia japonica. The sequence goes on along the minus strand of JAPPVO010005790.1, from coordinate 10,566 downwards.
CGGGAGTGAATGTCAAAGCCCAGAGACGACCCATTTTTGACAAGGCCGAAGACTCAGACAAACATACAAAGCGCAAATGGTTGAACTCGCAAGCTGCCTACGTATCCCTTAGGAATCAAACCAGCGTAGTTCAGGCACAGGCATACAAGCCGCAGATAAGGTATGCGCCCGTAGGCGGGGGCAAGATGCAACTGACGATGCAAAGGGCCGAGCATAACTTCTGATCATGTAAAGGAAGCTGTAATGAAGCACACATGCGACAGTTATAAGCTAGCATACGCCAAACTACACTACAATGCAGAAAGGATGTAAGAGAATTATGCAATTCTCAATACGTCTCACTCGGGAGATACAATACCTGTGCGGCTCGTCCGGTTGCACCGGCCTCGAATGAGCCGTACATACAATATCGTGCCTGCAAAGAAAGCAAACTTAACAGGTACAATATTGTTAGCAACATGCATGACAATGCAATGATGAATGCAAAATGATATGCAAAATATACAAAACTATGTATGAATAATGCAACTAATATGCAATGCAATTGGAACCATGCAAACTACATGCAGGGCAATTGAATCATGATTCAATCATGAGCGGTTCGAAACCACACGAATGTCAAATAGATTGATGGAGGTAACAAGTCCGTCTCCCATAGAACGATGTCTGATCTATGAGTACTTCGCACGGACACAAGAACAAGTATTGGGTGGAATGACATAAGTGGGGAAACGACCCGCTGAGGAGGGAATAATGATCCTAATGCCGGATGCAATGATTACACTACAATGCAATGGAAATGGATACAATGGATATGGCACGCGGGCCAAACTGAACCTTGCCTAGGAAAGGCATGTACGCATACGAACCGCGTCTAACACAGAAAATGTGCCGCAACCCTCAAACCAAGCTCGTCAAGGAATAGGCGCGTACACAAAAACTGTGCTTCGACGTGAAAAGTAGGGGCACATACCAGACCAAGCTCAACCTAGAAAGGCGCAAGCCATAGATGGAGGATGATGTAGTGAAATGCATGCAATGGAATGGATACAATGGATATGGCACGCGGGCCAAACCGAATCTTGCCTAGGAAAGGCATGTACGCATACGAACCGCGTCTAACACAGAAAATGTGCCGCAACCCTCAAACCAAGCTCGTCAAGGAATAGGCGCGTACACAAAACCGTGCTTCGACGTGAAAAGTAGGGGCACATACCAGACCAAGCTCAACCTGGAAAGGCGCAAGCCATAGATGGAAGTGATGCAATGGAATGCATGCAAACTACAATGAAATGGAAATGGATATGTACAGAAAATGCATGACATATGCACTATACTACAATGATATGCATGACATATGCATGTGTTTTTTTTGTTTTTGTTGTTTTTTTTTTTTTTTTTATGCATGACATATGCGGTATCTACAAATGATGCATAACATATGCATGTTGCAATGACTATGATTGCAGCTTTCCCTATCTTACCAACAGGGCGATATACTAGGTTGGTTCAGTATCCAGAATCGAGGCGTAAACACGCCGCCTCAACCTATGGGGTTTCCATACAGATTTCAAGCCGAGGGTACACCCCCTGGGTATTTAAACTAGACTTTAGTCTCGGAAATTCCGAACCTTTGCGTTTTAGGCATAAGCCGTTCAAACTCTAGTTTTCACCGTCCCAGTTGGTCTTCTAGGAACTCACCGCAAACACAGGCTGATGGCTTTGCCAGACCACCGAAAGTCGTTCGGGCACGACAAACACCGAAGGAATTGCATCTTCAGAGGATTTAAGGTCTCCTAGACCGGGATGCAAAATGTATGCATTTGAAATGCACATGGTGCATGATGTTTGAGATGCACGCCAACGCACGGCTTTTGAGATGCATAACAATGCAAATGAGCGGGTTTAAGGTCTCGCCAGACCGTGCGTGTTTTCGGTCCCGCCGGACCATGCGTGCACAGGACGGTGTGATGCGCAAAATAGCGCGATTGAATGCATGCAAAATGCAATGAGATGCGCAAAATAGCGCGATGCGTTAGACAACGCGAGTGCACAAAATAGTGCGATATGATGCATGCCAAATGCGATGGGGTGCACCTCAATGCACCGAAGGTCTTGCACCTCCCGAGGATTTAAGGTCTCCTAGACCGTGCGTGTTTAAGGTCTCGCCAGACCGTGCGTGTTTTCGGTCCCGCCGGACCCGCGAAACCTCTCAGCGCAGCACACACGAGAGGGAAAAGCAAAAAGTCTCTCAGCGTAGTACACGCGAGAGAGGAAAAACAAAAAGACCTCTCAGCGTAGTACACGCGAAAGAGGAGACAAAAAGACCTCTCAGCGTAGTACACGCGAGAGAGGAGACAAAAAGACCTCTCAGCGTAGTACACGCGAGAGGGGAAAAACAAAGAGCCTCTTAGCGTAGTACACGCGAGAGAGGGGGGAGGAGATGGCAACGCACACGGGACACGCATGCCAATGCAAATGGGGCAAATGAGACGAATGAGACACGCGTGCCCCGTAAGAATGGAAAATGGAGTGCAATGAGGTACGCGTGCCTCAAAGGAGATGCAGAACAATGCGAGTGTGACATGCATGCCGCACGAAACGTAAATCAAGGCATGATGTGCAAGGCAATGTATGTATTGAGATACATGACAATGTGTGAAAACGCTTGTAATAAAATGCATGATAATGCATGACGGTGCAATGCAACGCACCGATCAGTGTGATGAATGTATGCAACGCACACGGGGCAACTTTTGAATCTTGTAAAAGACAAAAGGATACGAAAGGATACAATCCTCGCTTGAATCTGAGTGCCATGCACAGAAGACACGGTCCGAGGTCAAAACGGAGGCCGGTTGAGCATCGGGGATGCACTTTCTTGCATTTTCCTGAGCTATGAAGACCCAAAACTCCTCAATTTGCCAAAACAAGGCCTTGGGAACACCACCGGCTGGGTGGGGTGGTCACCGGCTGGCCACCGGGTGAAGAAACAATTCATCAGCACAATATTGTGCCGACCGGCACAAAACAGTGCCGACCGGCCAAAAGTTGCTGATCGGGGGCAGATTCGGCATTTCGCTATGGGTCCTTTAAAATAGGGCTTGAAACCCTATTTTCCTCACTTTGCCTCCGCCGAAAATCTTTGCTCTCTCTCTCCAAAGTGTTTTTCTCTCATTTTTCCGCCGTTTCTTTGCATTCCCGCGTGTTTTCTGTCGTTCGATTCGCGAAGTTCATCGCGTTTCGGACATTTCCAACCGATCGAAATCTCATTTCGGTGTCTCTTCTCGGTTTTCGTCTTTTCGGGACTTGTTCCCCTCGATTTCCTCTACATTTCCGTGTATTTTATCTCCCGGCCTTTCCGGCCATTTTCGACCCGCTCGGGGTTGACTTTTCCGGTTGACTTTTCACATTCCGCCCCGGTTTTCCTTCTCCGGCTATTTTCTCACCACCACTGCCATGGCTGACGATGTTCCATACATCGGGACTCCCGAGGACCACGAGATGGATCCCGGGGTCGAGCTCCTCCCGCTGAGTGAGCGCCCGTTCGATCCGGCGACCTATCGCCCGGCTATTCACGTGCTTCCACCAGATGGGCTCCGCCACTTCCGCGGCTTCGATAGGGCTCTGGACCTGGAGCTCCTCCTGCACGAGCCGACCTCGCACCTGTCCTTTGGCGCTTCCGAGGTAACATCTCTACTTTGTTTTATTTTCTGCAATGTAGAATTTTCTGTCGACTGCCGTAGCTAACTGCACCCGTTAACTGCTTAATTCTGACATGCCGTATACTGTAGTTGATTGTAGACAGCTTCACGACTGATATCTGCTTAGGACCGACATATGCACACACACTGCACCAGCCTCAACCACCCGAGCACACGGCGCACATTGCACCTTATCGCGAACTCACCGACACCCGGCACTTATTTGAATCTGAAGAGCCTGCACGCATGCTAAACTTGCACTGAATCACGCAGACATGCTGACACGTCACTCGCTAGTCATTTACTGAACATACCGGTACCCGGCATTTGTTTAAACTTTGAAAACTTGCACACATGCTAGATTTGTACTGATCCACACAGGAGCACTGACACATCACAGGCCATAGTCCACCTACTGGTACACTGAAACCTGACATTTGCTTGCATCAGAAAAACGTACACAAGTGCAGCATGTTTACACTGCACCACTCAAAAACACACTGACGCATCACATATTGTAGTTTACTGTAAGCGCACCGGCACCCGGTTTCTGTTTTGAATCTGAAAACTCGCACGCATGCTAGATTTGTATCGACTTTAACATGTTTCCTCAGAACTGTACATCTCATATTGCTTTGCAACTATTTGCTTGAAAACAGGGAGATTCCCATGCCATCCGCGGGTATGGGAATGTCGCGGCTCGAGATTGGTACTTGGAGCTTCCCGAGGCGGTTCGACGCATCGTGGATGATGCGGGCTTCAGTTCCTTTTGCAGGGGACTTTCCAGGCTCTCCGCCTGCAGACCTCTCCTTGCCGCCTTGGCAGAGAGGTGGTGGGACACCACTGATTCATTCCACTTGTCGGTGGCAGGGGACATGACGATGACCCCTTACGATTTCTCGGTGCTCACTGGCATCGGGGTAGGGGGTGATCCGATCCCTTTTGACATCGATATGGATGAGTGGACCGCCGCTCAGGTCTACCTCCTTGGCGCGGCACCGCCTCTTGCGCGCCCCGGCTATGTCAGGTATTCTTGGTTCGAGGTGCAGTTCAGGGTCCAGCCCCTCCTCGTTGACGCAGCTCCGATGACCCCGGAGGCCGTGGAGAGATATGCACGCGGCTTCCTGATGTTCCTATTCAGGACGACTCTCTTCGCCGACCGGGCGAACACAGTGCCTCTCTGTCTCCTTAGCGCACTAGTGGATGTCAGAGACCTTCTGCGATATGACTAGGGCGGCGCCGCTCTGGCCACCCTCTATGGCTACATGAGCTCAGTCTCCCGTGGCAGCGGGCAGTTGCTCGGGGGCTACTGGCGGGCTTGGGAGGTATGTCTTTTTCTCTGCTTTACATTTCTGCTCTACATACTTTCTGTATTCTGTACTGTACACTGCTCACACTGACTGTATACTGTACACGCGGCACACACATACTCTGCTTTACACTGACTGTACACTGCTCACACTGTACACTCTGCAAAATACACACAACACATGGCTCTGTTATTTCTGCTTCACTCTGTATTCTGCTTTATCTGATGGTCATACTGACATCTATTTTGTAGCTGTGGGTGTATGCCTACTTCCCCAGGCTGGAGCCAGTGCCGGAGACGGAGACTCCCCTGGTCATCCCGTTCTCCCGCCGCTACGACGGGCGATGCACCCGGAGGCCGCGAGAGACTTTCAGCTTCTTTCGTCGCTACTTCGACACCATTACTCCTGCCGAGGTATGTTTTACTTGCAGTTCATTTAAGCTTCGCTTTTCCACTGTATATTCGCAATACCAGTAGATAACAAACTGTATTTCAATTCAGATCACCTGGCAGCCTTGGGCTCCACTGCCAGCCGTGGCGTGAGATCGGTTTGCCGGCGCCGTTGACACCTCGCGTTACCGGATTCTGCTCGAGGGCCCGGTCTGTCGAGCTTGGTACCTGGGCGAGCGCTTCTTGCGTCAGACCCTAGGCCTACCTGAGCAGATAGTCTCGGTGCACCCTCCTGAGCATATGAGGGACACCGAGCGTTTCACCGCTGAGCAGATGGCGGACTACACCATCGGTTGGGAGGCGGACGGCTTCAGAGGCGAGGGCGACTACTCGGAGTACGTCCGGACTTTCCTGATGCGTCCTTTGAGTGGTGGTCACCGAGCTGAGAGAGAGAGACCTGCGGCGCCGGTGGCCAGAGCAGGAGTAGGAGGAGGGGCGCCGAGGAGGGCTCGAGTTCGCGGCAGAGGCAGGGTTCAGAGAGGACGGGGGGCCGGTTGGCCTACTCTGCCCACTATGCTGACATACAGAGGGCAGGGTGGGGAGACCTTTCAGATCCCCTTTGCTCCTCCCCCGGCTGGTCATGAGTTGGCCGGTATTCCCGACTTGCCTCCGGTATGTATCACTTCGTTTTGCATCTTGAATTGTTATTCCATTTCAGTTTATTTGATATTCCATAGAATACTGATGCATCTGATACTTTTGCAGGCGTCCTCTGAGTACACCCGGCAGTCCGTGGAGTTGAATGCCTCCATGATGGGGATGCTGCAGCGGACCTTCGACATCTTGGCTCTTTACAGCATTCCGGTATGTTTTCTCTGACTGTTTCATACAATCTGATGTACTGCGCAAAACCTGATAAACTGCTCACGGCACTCACACACTGTACTCATACACTGCATTCTGCACTGATTCACTGCTCACGGCATTCACATACACTGTACTCATACACTGCATTCTGCACTGATTCACTGCTCACGGCATTCACATTATTCTGATGTGTTCACCTTTCATGCTTTTTCAGCCTCCCTTCCAGATTCCTCCGGTGGGCGGCGCTCCAGCTGGACCTCCCATTTCTACTCGGGATGGCAGAGCCTATCCCCGCACCAGAGGAGGGCATACTTTCACCGGGAGCAGCTCGCGGGCTCCGGTTCCAGATGACGAGTCTGAGGAGGAGGCGGAGGCGGGGTCGTCGTCGGAGGAGACCGGAGACAGCTCAGGCTCAGGCTCAGGCTCAGACGGCGATGCTCCTGGTGATGCTCCTGGGCTTCTGCCCAGGAAGAGGGCGAGGACGGATCCTTAGGCGCGAGGCCATTGATGATGCTGATGACCCAGACTTTTTGCTGTTTCTTTTATTTTCTTTTCTTTTTTGCTTTTCTCTTTTTGTAGTTAGGTTACCTTGTACTGCCGCAGGCAGATTTTTGTTTCCAAAGCTATGTACTCGAAAAAGATGATATGAAATGAAACAAACTTTTTGTCTGAAAGAGTGTTATATTTGTGTATATTTCATACCTTGCATTGCATTGCATCATATTACACCTCAAATGTAAGTGAAAATGATTTGTTTGTCTGAAAATTGAGCAATTGTACTATGATAATCGGATAACCAACCAACTAACAGTAAACAACTCATACAAACCACTGCTTGAACTAAATACAGCCCATACTCTACTGGGGATTGATCTGCATACAGCTCATAACACAGCTCTCGGCTCATTCTGCACATAGAAAACCCTAAACAAATAACCCAATCTGACAAGACGGATCAGAAAACTGAAACGGTTGAAGTTGAAACACACTTGGATGTCCCAAATTTCCTTTTCTTCTTTCCTCTTGCTTCGCACGAATGTAGAGAATGGCACAGCATCCTGAGCACAAACGATTTTTTTGAAATAAAGAAGGGTTTTCAACCGGGGTATCGAGCCTACCACAGAACACAGCGAGACAGACTCAAACGGAGAAAGAAAAGGCACACGACCTAACACAATGAGACACGCTCGGAGAAGACTCAAAGCCGAAACTCAAAATCGACAAATCGAAAGACACGACACACGGACATGTTTACAAAAAGATCTCAAATCTCGAGGAGCCAATTCCTCGGGGTATTATTCCCCACCCTTTCTGATTTTGTGATACTTACATCGCTCGGCCCTCAGGCTCGGTTTTTCTCTCAAAACCCTCTTCTCGCTTTTCTCTCAACTTACTCCTCTCTATTCTTTATTTTCTCATTTTTCATCCCTCCCCGGAGTGGTTGATAGGTAAACGAGAGATTGTGGGTTCACGCCCAACAATGTTAGCTCACGGTTATTTCTTCTGGTGAATAGGGTGCCCTTCTGGCGAGTATGTTGACGGGGGAAAGACAGGGGACCTGACTCACCTGTGCCCCTAGTCCGTCACTTTGACCATTTTTTACGTTTTCTAAAACAGTTTTGATCAAAATGAGAGTTGGATTAACACACTTATTCGATTCTTGATTTGAAGATCATGCGAATCAGGCTGTGAGCACTGAAAATTCTCCTTCTGGGTCCAAACATGGTCCCATTTTGAAAAATGAAATAGTTTTCGAGAAAGTAGTCAACTTTAGTGAAAATTTTCAAAAACTATTTTTGCAAACAGTCAATGCTCAACGAGCGCGGAACTTACCCTCGAGATATGTAACCTCGGATCGCAGGCAATGGAAATTGCCCCTGGCTTAAAAGGGGGGGGAAGGCAACGGAAAGTTGCCCCTGGTTTGGATGGTAACTCAGGGCAACTTACGGCACTGCATGGCAACGGAAAGTTGCCCCTTGTTTGGATGGTGCCGCGGCATGTCGTAAGCCAGTCCTTATTGATGACGATCGGACCCTCAAACGCGGAGGAGCCGAAGACGGTTTGAATCAATATATGGACACAGTCACCTGGAAGGTGTTGGTGGTTGGACGTCAAGAGGAAGTTGATCACGTAGTTCCAAGTTGCTGCAACCGAGACATCGGATTCGGAGGAGGCAAAAGTGATCAAAACCATGACATGGACTGAGACGCTATGGAAGCGTTGGGGGCTGGACTTCAGGATGAAGTTGCCTACGTATCCCAAACATGGGAATCAAGCCTTACGTAGTTCCGGTTAAGGTGCACTCGGGTATTTTAACCTTCACTGTTTAGGCTCTAACTTTTGCCAAGGCGCCTAATGCGGGTTTTCGACCTTGCGAGCTAAGTTTTTCTTCTTTTTTTTTCTCTTTTGCTCTTTTCTTTTCTTTTCTTTTCTTTATTTCTTTTTTCCTTTGCTATTTTTTTTGTTCTTTTTCTCTTCCTTTTTTGTTTCTTTTTGTATTTTTCTTTTCTTTGCTCTAACTTTTGCCTGGGCCGCCCTTTTGGGTTTTCGGCCCAGCGAGCCTCTCAAAGGGTAAAAGTGTAGCAAGCCCATGCCAAATGGTTTTGAGATTGAAGCTTCTCTGTATCAAAGAGAGTGACTGCGGGGTTGATTTGCAGGAAGAATCCATCACGGTTGCTTCTCGAGCTTTGCTTGGTGGGATCTGATCTCCCTGATCTGACTTTGAGGCCTCTTGCTCGAGGGCTGCTTCAATACGGGCCACACAGGCGTTTCATGGCACTGAATGTTTTGAACGGGTTCCGGTTTGCAACAGATAGATCGAGTCTTGAGGCTGAGAGCGATCCTGGGCTACACAATCTCAAGAGCGATTCCACACAGATCTTCGCAAGACTGCACGAAATATTTTGTTTTTGAAAGTTTTTAAGAAAGCGACAAATCGCTCGCGCTGAAGATAGTGTGGAACCAGTCTGGATCAGGCCAGGGTCCTTCTCAGTACTCACGCCGACAAGCATGATTTCATTCATTAAAAGCTTAGCAGGCCTCTCTTTTTCTCAAAATGATCAAAATTTTACAAAACCCGAGGAATTACTTCCTCTTTGTTTTTATCACCACAGTGTTCGAAAAAAGGGGGTTTTGAAAGCTTAGGTCATTACAACGATGTTTAAGGCACAAGAGAGCAGGCGGTGTGTACTGTCGTTCCATTCACACCTTTTGGCACAGCTAATTCAAATAGCAACAAATACGGCGCATGATAGCCACGGCTGTTTCATTCAGATTTGTTGGCATAACTGGCTCCCTGACAGAAACAGACTCAAAAAGCAAAAACTACTGTTTATAAGATAAAACGGTGTTTGAGGCAACAACCCCAAAATCACCATGGTATTCTATACAAGAGGGATTGACTCATTACAATTAGACAGACCCTTAAGCAAAAGGACTGACTCAAAACAATGAGACAGGCTCAAGACAAAACAGAAGACTGACTCGACACCCAAGTCAGATTTTACAAAAATTTAACATTCAGCAGGTGCCCAAAAATGCGTGCCAAACGCTACACCCAAAAATGCGCCGAACTTTGCCCACAGGCGGTTCACCTTCTGATTACATACTCGCAGTATCTGTGTCTTCAAAATCCAAGAACTCTGTAGTGACTGACTTGGCCGAGGTGGGCGGGAGGATAACCTCGTTGTCAATCAGATCCTGCACCTCGTGACGGAGGCGAAAACAATTGTCAGTGGCATGGCCTGTCTGCTGATGGTACGCACAGTAGAGGGAAGCATCATGTGCGGCAGGGAGATTCTTCGGTAGGGGTCGGGGCTCCAAGGGTTTGAGATGCCCCTTTTTGGCCAAAATCAAAAGTGCCCTAGACAGAGGCATGTAGAGAGGGTGGAAGACCCTATGCCCTCGGGGCAGGTACTTTGGAGCATTCTTGCTAGATGCACTAGCAAACGGATCGGCGGGTGCGGTCTTGGATTTCTGATCCTTCCCAGATGTAGGGTTGGGAGGGGGAAGAACTGTTTTGGCATGACGGGGCCTCTCCCGATTCTCTGATTGACTGGAACTGCCCTCAGGCGGAGTGGGGAAAGCAGCCTCCACAGCTTTTGACATAACTGCGGATATCTGTTGCTTGTTCATTCCCTTGGCTTTCAAAGCCTCTACTGCCCACAGCAGTTGTTCGATAGGGTCGGCATCTGTCTTCATCTTGCCTTTATCTCTGGCCTCGGCCTGATTCAGAACTTGGTTTGAGGTGTCGTTGCCATAACTGGAGGCCATCTCCGGTTGGCTGAGTTCAATTAC
>JAPPVO010005789.1:0-30730 GCA_030407325.1 Camellia japonica | reverse complement strand
GGAAATCCACTGGGATGCCCAATTTTAGCCTCTGTTTGCAATGTTTTCTCGAAATGCGTGCCAGACTCCGAAAAGTTACTGATTCTCTATTTCGCTGCAACAGAGAGCAGGAAGGCATAGCAATGTGTTTCACAAATATATGCATGCCTCGATCCTCGTGCCACCAATCACGCATATCGATGCATGATGGCCGAGGAATCGGATTGCACAACTTGATATAGGATGAATGCAGATGAATGCTACAACAAAACCTAACTCCATCATGGGTAATCCGGAGTGTCGGTGATTGGGGAATTGAGACCCGTTCCGTCACTCGGAGTACGAAACGCTTCTCGTTTCCCGTGCCCGGGCTAACTCCTATCCCGAACACGATGCAATGCATGATTGCAACTAAAATAAATCCTAGCATGCACAATGCTATGAAAATGAGATGCCTCGAAATGCGTGCACACGGGCGCGCAAACCGAGGAAATGATCCTAAGGCATGAAATGGCATGAAATATGATATACAGTGGGACTAAAATGAGATGTCTCGAAATGCGTGCCCACGGGCGCGCAAACCGAGAAAATGGCATACGGAATGCAACAGACTAAAAAGAGATATGCGATGCAATATGGGCTTACACCAACATGAGAGAGCCTCAGCCACACACACACGGGAGGCCGATAGATGAAAAAGAGGTGCCTCGAAATGCGTGCACACGGGCACACAAATCGAGGCAATGCATACGGAATGCGATGAGACTAAAATGACATACAGAATGCAAAATGGACTTACACTAACATGAGAGAGCCTCAGCTACACTCACATAAGAGGCGACAGATGAAAATGAGCGCCTCGAAATACGTGCACGCGGGCGCGCAAACCGAGGCAATGGCGTAAGGCATGAAATGACATAGAAATGATATGCAAAACATGCCAATGGAATTTCAGCACTGAAATATGGGGGAAAACGTCCCGAAAGATGGCCAAGTGCACCCGAAGCATGGAATGATCCCGAAATGCAATATTAGGCGCCCGAAATGGCCTATAGCCATGCAATGCATGCACAATATGGACATGGAATGAAAATACAGTAGCAAGGCAGCCCAAGACAAGCATTTTTCAGTCATAAAAAGGCTAAACAGCAAGCATACATAGGATTAAGCAAGAATGCAAAAATGGCCCCGCAAGAAGGGTATTGAAGCAAGTGATACATGCGATGCTCAAATGGAAAAGTACCCTTCTACAACACTGATGAGGGACTAAAAATATGAACATTTACAGTAGATGACATCCCCCAACTCAGTATGAAAACATGCTAAAAATGCCATGCAAGAACTAGGATACACAAGGCTATAACATGAGGTACCCTAAACATCCATCAAACCAGCAAAGACCCTTAATGAAATATGTCAAGAAGATCAAAATATGACTCTTTACAGTTCTGATGATGGCCGAAAACAGAAGCTAGATAAGCCTAAAAAAAGCATGCAAAAATGGGGCCAAGAGGATATTAAAGACAAGCACAACATGGAGACCCCCAACAAGGTTGATCCTTTCTACAATGTTGTAGAGAGACACAAAATAAGCCTACTCACAGTTCATGACATGCTCCAAAACAGACTACATGTAGGTCAAACAAATCATGCAAATTTACGGTAAATATGAGACATTATGAAGCAAGTGCATGATAGAGAGGCCAAACAGGGTTGATCCCTTCTTCAATGTTGAAGAGGGACTCAAAATAGGCCCACTCACAGTTTACATTATGCTCGAAAACAGATAACTCATAGGCTAGAAAAAGCATGCAAAATATTGACATACAAGAGGATATTGAAACAAGTGTACCATAGAGGGCTCAAACAGAGTTGAGCCCTTGAACAAACATTAAGAACAGCTCAAAATAGACCTAGTTTCAGTTAAGGTCGGAGCTCAAAAAAATAAGCAAATAGGCTTAAGAAATGAGGCAAAAATGGGCTACAAAAGAGGGGAAGGGAGACTTACCCTTGTAGACAAGTTCTTGGCTGCCTTTTGCTTGAAGAATGGGAGCCTCTTAGCTGCTGGAAAGCTCTCCTAGCTGCTGGAATGGAGTTGTGATGGTAGTGCTTGATGGTGATGAAGAGATGGAACCAAAACTTGAAGATTTGAGAGAGATGGAGAGAGATATGTATCTAAGCTCTTAAGAGAGTTTTTCTAACCCTAGCCTAAGAGTTGGGAGGCTCCTTATATGGACCAAAAGAGGAGGGAAAAGGTGGATGGAAATGCACCCAAGTGTTCCCCTCCAAATATCCCCCGGATACAGATCTTTTCTAGGGGAAACAGCTACACAGCTGTAAGACACACCTCCCAAGGAGCATGCCGGCCAGCTAACTTTGTTGCAGGTGCCGGCGGCCACCCCCTATGGCCGGCCGGCCAAGGGTCAAAAGGGTCAAGGTGAATTAATGGCCGGCCACCAAGTATTGGTGTCCTCCCATGTCTCCTAATCACAACCCTGTGGTTCAAATTTGACAACTCTAAAACAGGAGAGAGAATAGGCCAATTTAAAGAGGGGTTCAAAAGGTTCAATTGGAGTTATTGGCCGGCCATATGTTTTTAGGGTCCTCCCATGTGTGTACAACACAAATATGTGGTTTTGGCTTGAAGAAAATGGCCCTAGGGTGTTCAACATTAGCCCGAAAGTGAGAAAAACGGGCGCCGGGGGGCGCCGGAGGAGCATAACTGCTTGCTAAGACAATTGCTGGCCTCCCACCTCCAGTGATCTGCCTGGTGATAAAACAGAGGTAGCTGCCAAAAATGAACAAAAAACCGATGCAAAACGAATGCTCGGGGACCAAAACACGCAGTTCGGGATCCCGAAAACCGGCCGTCAAGCACCGAAAGTGGTGTTTGGCCACGAAGTGGGTATCTAAGCCCCCAATGTCCCTTGAAAGAGAGTAAATGAGATGCATGCCAAAAACCGGAGGAATCGGAGATGGTTGGTGGTCCCGAACCGAGGCACACGGCCTGACGGCTCCGAAAACCGGGAACCGGGCTCCGAAATGGGCAAAATGGCCTATGGCCACGAAATGTAGCCCACGGCCACTGAGAGATGGTCTACAGGACCTCTCCCTCCCCTCAGGAAAGAAAACAGAGAAAACCGAGTCCGGTTCGCAACCGAGGCAAGGTACAGAAGAGGGTTCGAAGTCCGGAGGCAGGGCTCGCAGCCGCGACTCTGAGACTTCTGAACGAGCACAATATACAACATCACCGAGCGCTCAATCGGTGACGTCTGAGTCTTAAGGTCGGTCAAAAATGGGGTGTCTACAGGCTCCATCAAAACTAATATAAGTTTTAGAATGTTTGGTACAATTGTTAACGAAGTTGGGTTGTACACTTCACTGTAGACTACAATGGGGGTTTATGTGGTTTTCAGTTAAATTAGAAGGGCGTAAAATATAACTAAGCCGTCATTTCATTATTGAGATAAGAATTAAATAAGTTGGGGATCAAATGAATACAATGAAATATTACAGACTAATATAACATATAATGAATATATTTTGAAGAGTTAAAGTCCTTTATTTTGAAATGAAAAATGTCGCTCGAACTATATTAATGCAAGTTGTTGGAGTATGAAATAAGTTAAAAGTTATTTAAGTAAACAAACAATGTAAAATACTCACTTTGTCAATAATTGATATTGTTTGTGTTCTAAACTCTAAACTCTATCGATGATTATCAACTTTTTTCGATACTCTAGTCATTAATATCATAAGCATGAACTTGGGGTAATTGTTAAACTTGATGATTATCAACTTTGTAACCTTTTTTTTTTTTTTTTTTGGTTAAGCTAGCGGTCCATTTAATATAATCTTCTTCGTTCTCTCTCTATGGACTAACGTTTACAGTTGGGGAAATTTGTCTAAACCATTGAAATGTCCAAATAGGATGATCCATGGACTAACATTTACAGTTTCAAATTATATTACGTAACAACTACAGTGTTTGTGTAGTATTCAAATATCGACTACAAGTAAATAATTCATACCGACTCACGCCATATCGTATCAGCTCGATGCTGATGAGTCAATAATGGGATCTCCTCTGCTGAATGAGTCATAGACCTGCACAAGTTTTAATATATGAAATCGATGTCCGATAACAAGATGTTTGACAATAGTACATACATATGCTAACAAAATTAGAATACGACTTGACAGTATATCACAGATATACAAACTGCAACAAGTTAGGGAAAACAAAAAGAAAGGGTTGCCTGGAAAAATTTCTTGATAACTAAAAAACAGTTCACCAGCTAACAAAATGTGGCTACGCATTGAATATTACATGCATTTATATTGGTGATTAGTAATTCATTTCACATTATTGTGATAGGAGATAAGGTACACATGGTACCTATGAGTTTAAAGACATTGTCAGCGCGTTGTCACGCCAAAATTATGACATGAAAACCCATGCTTTAAGTAGATTTGAAATCCACTACTCAAACTTTTTAGAACAACTAAGCATTTACCAATATGTACTAAATTTAAAACACATGATTGAATTGATAAAAATGGTCTTCCCTCACGTAATGAATGTTTGGAAACTAAAAAAACAATTCACGACGTACCAAAATGTGGCAACGCATTAAATATGACATGCATTTATATTGGTGATTAGTAATTCATTTGACATTATTGTCATAGGAGATAAGGTTGACATGGTACCTATGTGATTAAAGTTATTGTCAGTGTGTTGTCACGTCAACGTGTATGACATGAAAAAACATGCTTTCACTTTAAAGGAGTTGTCATTTGGACAGGAAAGAAGTACGAAGGTTTGAAGAGAGTTTCATGTAGATTTGAAATACATTAGTCAAACTTTTTACAAGAACTAAGCATATACAAATACGTAGTAAATGTCCGAGAAATGATTGAATTCATAAAATGTGCCTTCTCCCACGTAATGGATTTTGGAAAAAATATTTTAAAAAAATTAGTTTCCCACATAACAAAATGTGGCAAAACACACATTGAATATAAAGTCTACACAATCCAGTGCACATAGGACACTTGCAACAACTAAACTAAAGCAAATGAAGAGATTTGCCACATTTGACCAAATCTATGTCATTAGTAATTGAAGTCGTAAATACATTATGAATTTACTGAATACTGATTCATTGAATATTACATTGACTCCAATTCAAAAAAAGTAGCGTGGAACTAATATGTAAAGAAGACAAACAACTACTGTCGAATCGATCGGATTCTCGCTGGACATTTTCTCTTATCATGCCCTCTTGCAAACACAAACTACAATGGTGCAATCCACTTTGTCTGGAAGTATCCATTTCGTTGTGTATGCGGCTATGTTGAGGACGACCCGTTTTAACTGCACGTTGTCGAGCTGGAATAGCAAGCAAAGTTGGGTAATCATTGTCAGGCCAATAGTGCTCGTGCGGCATGGGCCTAAACTTCTGCTCGAAGATACGCTTGTGGACTTCCAACCTATACTCTGGTGCAACGAAAGGAAAAGGTCCTCGCCCAAATCTGCTGTCACAGCAAGCATGTGGGAACATGCAAGTGAAATAATGTGTACTTCCACATGAACAACTCGGTGGTCGGAGACTAACTATTTGACGAGCACCACCCCCCATCCCATGCGGTGCTGTCCACACCTCATATTCCCCTATTCCCCTGCAGGAAAAATGTATGTACGTGGATTAATATGCATATATGTTTAAATATAGACTAACATCAATGACCCTAAAGTGCGAAATGTTAATGTGTAGTGAATTCGGTGCATCCAATAAAATTACCTATTAATCGGTACCAACATATGCACATTCGCTTTAGCTTGGTGCTCGTCAATCCATCGTTGAACATTAGCCATGTACAAGTGACCCCGATGGCTCGCATTTTCAGCAATGGTCCTGCCCTCGTCAAAATATTTCACGAGCCGATAAAAAGTTATCTCAACTGATGCTGCAATGGGAACACTGCGTGCGCCTTTCAGTACACCATTGAAGCCCTCTATATGGTTTGTCGTCAATATGCCCCAACGACAACCACCATCATGGCACAATGTCCAATGAATAGGGTTCATCCGTGTAAACCACCGTTCAGCATTCTTCTCGAGCTTGTAGATATCGTCCATAATCTTGTTAAACTTCCGCACTTGCCGTGCAGAACCAGCTCTCCACACAAGATCCTTCGCTACTGTATTGCCGAATCTTTCATTGAAATTGCTACATACGTGTCGCAAGCAATACCTATGGTATCCTCTTGGTTGAACTGCTGGATTGTCCCAAATTCTTGACACGACACTAAGCAAAGCTGTGTGTCCATCGGATATCAATGTGACCCCTCTCGGTCACGGCACACATGTCGCCTAAGCATAGTAATGAACCAACCCCAACTCTCGATCATCTCCTTGTCAACAACAGCAAAGGCAAGAGGTACAATCTTGTCGGCGGCAGTCACTGCAGTGGCCGCAACAATCTTCCCTTCGTATTTCCCGTACAAGTGTGTGCCATCAATGCATATCACTGGACGACAATACTTGAAGCCTTCTATTGCAGGTTTTAAATGCCCAGAACACATAGTTCATGTACATTTCAGTTCCGATTGAGGTAGCGTGCAAATTCGGAATCATGTCCCACATGACAACTGTGCCTGGATTGAATGCCTGCAATGCAGCCATATATCTAGGCAACCTTCGGTACGACTCGTCCCAGTCACCAAACACCATTGCAACTGCCTTCGTCCTTGCAAGCCACGCTTTCTTATATGATATAGTGAACTGAAACTTCTCCTTCACGACCTCAATTATGGTAGCAAGAGGCAATTCTGGTGATATCTGCAAATACACATTATATTTGAATACCTTACAGTCATAATAAAATCCTAAAAACAATAATTTATCTAGCATGGCACTTACCGCAACTTGTGCCTTGATGAAATGAGCAATGACCTCGGACTTGAGGTTGCAATTGTCCCTATTCATTCTAGGGTATACACACTGATGCGGCGCTTCGAACCTTCTAATTTGAAAGAAATCTTTGTCTTTCAACTTCGTTGCCCGAACTCTCCAGTTGCAGCCGTGCTTGCACTCGGCCACCCAACTGTTTCGTTTGGATTCTACGACCTTGCATTCTCGATTGCGCTTCAGGTTATACAACTGAACAGCATGCACTAGTCTTTTCTTATCAGTAAATATCATTCCTTTCTCCAAATTAGCAGTTTCGAAGTCCCACAATGGCCAACGTTCGACAACATCACGGCTAGTGATGGAACCATCATTGTCAAAATGCAAATTATGGTAGAAAGGGATATGGACATTTGTGTGTACCTCCTGCATATCATGATGCCCTCCAACCTCGTCATCACCGGAGTCATTGTCTGCACCTTCCCATGCGCCATCCAAATCTTCCACGGAATCTTCATCACTTACTCCAACCTCGTCAAACAATGGCACTGTATCATCGGAGTATGCATAATTTTGTACAGCCGTCTCTGGTGTACGTTGAACATTACAAACGGTGGACATTCTTCATTCCAGTGGGGATATGGGGTTGTAAGAACCATCGGATTATACGTTGTCGGAGCACTTGGACCTGCTCCGGCACTGTAATAACCATCTAGGTTCTGTGATGCATTTAATTGATTGTAACTCTGAGAATGATTGAATGGAGGGTAATCTTCAGGGAACATGTGTGCAGACTGTATAAGTATATTTTCAGGGGATTGCGATTGTGTCAACATTTAAGTGAATGTCCCACCCACCGGAATTGGCATCTCTGTGCCACCAAAATTGCTCTCCTTCTCCACATAGATTTCCAAAAAATAATCAGGGCCTAATTTATGTGGGAGCTGTAGACACCCCATTTTTGACCGACCTTAAGACTCAGACGTCACCGATTGAGCGCTCGGTGATGTTGCATATTGTGCTCGTTCAGAAGTCTCAGAGTCGCGGCCATGCGCCCTGCCTCCGGACTTTCAAACTTTCTTCTGTGCCTTGCCTCGGTTTGCGAACCGGACTCGATTTTCTCTATTTTCTTTCCTGAGGGGAGGGAGAGGTCCCGTAGACCATCTCTCAGTGGCCATGGGCTACATTTCGTGGCCGTAGGCCATTTTGCCCATTTCGGAGCCCGGTTCCCGATTTTCGGAGCCGTCAGGCCGTGTGCCTCGGTTCGGGACCGTCTAACCATCTCCGATTCCTCCGATTTTTGGCATGCATCTCATTTACTCCCTTTCGAGGGACACTGGGGTCTTAGATACCCACTTCGTGGCCGAATGCCACTTTCGGTGCTTAACGGCCTATTTTCGGGACCCCGAACTGCGTGTTTTGGTCCCCGAGCATTCGTTTTGCATTGGTTTTCGTTCATTTTTGGCAGGTACCTCTGTTTTATCACCAGGAAGATCACTGGAGGGTGGGAGGCTAGCAATTGTCTCAGCAACCAGTTATGCTCTTCCGGCGCCCCCGGCGCCTGCTTTTCTCACTTCCGGGCTAATGTTGAACACCCTAGGGCCATTTTCTTCAAGCCAAAACCACATATTTGTGTTGTACACACATGGGAGGATCCTAAAAACACATGGCCGGCCAGTAATTGTTATTGACCCTTTTGAACCCCTCTTTAAAATGGCCTATTCTCTCTCCTGTTTTAGAGTTGTCAGTTTTGAACCACAGGGTCTTGTTCAGCACACATGGGAGGCCACCAACATGTGGTGGCCAGCCAGAAATTCAGTGTTTCATTTTTGCCCCTTGGCCGGCCGGCCATAGGGGGTGGCCGGCCGGCCACCTGCAACAAAAGTGGCAGGCCGGCCTTGCTTCTTGGGAGGTGTGTTTCACAGCTGTATAGCTGTATCCCCCAAAATATCTGATTTCGGGGGATATTTTGTATGCAAGGGAACTTAATCCCTTAAGGCTACACTTTTTCACACTTTTTTGGCAAAACCATTCTTGCATGCATACATCTCTCTCTCTTTCCCTCAAGGGTTAGAACATTTGCTTTGAGCATAGAAACACATATCCATCTCTATCTCTCTCATTTCTCTCAAGTTTGGTGCCATTTCTTCTTCATCATCAAGCACCACCATCACCACTCCATTTCCAGCAGCAAGGAGAGGTTCTTAAGGGCTTAGAAGCAACATTCCTCAAGCCAAGAGGTAGCAAAAGTGTGATCTTCAAGGGTAAGTCTCCATTTCCCTCTTTTGTAGCATTTTCTTGCTTCATTTTTTAAGCCTATTTTCTCACTGTTTTAGGCTCCGACCTTAACTGAAAATAGGTCTATTTTGAGCTATTCTTCATGTTTGTTCAAGGGCTCAACCCTGTTTGAGCCCTCTATGGTGCACTTGCTTCAATATCATCTTGTATGTCAATATTTTGCATGCTTTTTCTAGCCTATGAGTGATCTTTTTTCGAGCATAATGTAAACTGTGAGTGGGCCTATTTTGAGCCCCTCTTCAACATTTAATAAGGGCTCAACCCTTTTTGGCCTCTCTATCATGCACTTGCTTCATAATCTCTCATATTTACCGTAAACTTGCATGATTTGTTTGACCTACGTGTAGTTTGTTTTTAAGCATGTCATGAACTGTGAGTAAGCTTATTTTGTGTCCCTCTACAACATTGTAGAAGGGATCAACCTTGTTGGGGGTCTCCATGTTGTGCTTGTCTTTATATCCCTCTTTGACCCCCATTTTTGCATGCTTTTTTAAGCTTATCTAGCTTCTGTTTTCGGCCATCATCAGAACTGGAAAGAGTCATATTTTGATCTTCTTGACATATTTCATTAAGGGTTTTTTCTGGTTTGATGAATGTTTGGGGTACCTCATGTCATAGCCTTATGTATCTTAGTTCTTGCATGACATTTTTAGCATGTTTTCATACTGAGTTGGGGGATGTCATCTACTGTAAATGTGCATATTTTTAGTCCCTCATCAGTGTTGTAGAAGGGTACTTTTCCATTTGGGCATCGCATGTATCACTTGCTTCAATACCCCTCTTGCGGGGCCATTTTTGCATTCTTGCTCAATCCTATGCGTGCTTGCTGTTTAGCCCTATTTATGAATGAAAAATGCTTGTCTTGGGGCTTCCTTGCTACTGCATTTTCATTCCATGTCTATATTGTGCATGTTTGGTATAGCTATAGGCCATTTCGGGTGCCTAAATTCATGTTTCGGGGCCATTTCATGCATCGGGTGTACTTTCGCCTCATTTCGGGGCTGTTTTTCCCCACATTTCAGTGCCGAAATTCATTCGCATGTTTGCATATCATTTCCATGTCATTTCATGCCTTTATGTCATTGCCTCGGTTTGCGCGCCCGTGTGCACGCATTTCGAGGCACTTCATTTTCATCCGTTGGCCTCCTGTGTGAGTGTGGCTGAGGCTCTCTCATGTTGGTGTAAGCCCATTCTGCATTATGTATGTCATTTTAGCCTCATCGCATCGCGTATGCCATTTTCCCGGTTTGCGTGCCCGTAGGCACGCATTTCGAGACATCTCATTTCAGTCTCATTGCATATCATTTCCATGCCATTTCATGCCTTAGGGCCATCGCGTCGGTTTGCGCGCCCGTGTGCACGCATTTCGAGGCGCTTCATTTTCATCCATCGGCCTCTTATGTGAGTGTGGCTGAGGTTCATTCGTGTTAGTGTAAGTCCAATTGGCATTGCGTATGCCATTTCGTGCCTTAGGATCATCGCCTCGGTTTGCGTGCCCGGGTGCACGCATTT
Organism: Camellia japonica; assembly: GCA_030407325.1. Classification (NCBI taxonomy): domain Eukaryota; kingdom Viridiplantae; phylum Streptophyta; class Magnoliopsida; order Ericales; family Theaceae; genus Camellia; species Camellia japonica. The sequence continues at coordinate 20,025 of JAPPVO010005789.1, read as the reverse complement.
TCGAGGCATCTCATTTTCATAGCATTGTGCATGCTAGGATTGTATTTTAGTTGCCTCCATGCATATCATGCATATTGCATCGTGTTCGGATAGGAGTTAGCCCGAGCACGGGAAACGAGGCACGTTTCGTACTCCGAGTGACGAAACGGGTCTCAATTCCCAAGTCACCGACGCTCCGGATTACCCATGATGGAGTTAGGTTTTGTCGTAGCATTCATCCGCATTCATCCTATATTGAGTTGTGCAAATCGGCTCCTCGGCCATCATGCATCGAGATGTGTGATTGGTGGTACGAGGATCGAGGCATGCATATATTTGTGAAATACATTGCTATGCCCTTTTCCTGCTCTCTGTTGCAGCAAAATAGAGAATCAGTAACTTTTCGGAGTCTGGCACGCATTTCGAGGAACATTGCAAACAGAGGCTAATTGGGGCATCCTAGTGGATTTCCGCGCAAGGCAGCCCAGTATACATCATTCGTCAGAATCGAGGCAGCCCCTGGCTTGCATGCCAGTCTACAGCTTTCTTAGCTTAATCTGTTAATTAATTAGGAATTTGTATATTATTCGGACTGTATTATTTCGGACTGTAATATTCTATTTTTCGGACTGTATTATTTATTCGGACCCTCTGCGCGAGGGCAAAATTGTAATAAGTGTGGGTGAGTGTGATGTATGTCTTCCAACCCTGCGTCTTTCTTCCCTTTTATTTACCCGCTTACGATGGTTAGATATAGGGCATATTTTAATTAGCATACAGTATGACAGCATATTTGCATCATTCATCTGTTTTGCACGCACCGGGCTCGGCGCATCATACAAACTGCATTTGTATTTCAATTCCAAATTGAATACGTGATAGTTGTAGCATTCCATATGCCATGTTTAGGACAGCCGAGCCTGCTATAGTTTGCATCTTTGCATGTGTTGCATTAGGCATTTTCTGTATAATTAGGATCATGCATGATTTCTAATAAGTTTCTGTTTTCGGCTTGAGTACTCGGTGAGTTTTATGCTTTAGCATCCTTGCATGCGTGTGAGTGTTGCCATGATAGCATGCTTACCATGAGGCTATATGCTTATGTGATATAACTGCCTTGAATGCCTGTGGGTGGAGGCTGAGTTATTTGGATTGGGACAATTCATCAAATGTTTGTTTTAAGCCCACTAGATAGTGGCAAAACCATTGTTTTTCTAAGCCCACCTGAGGGTGGCAAATCCACGTCTTAGCCTACCTGCGGGTAGCACCATCAAACCATTTTCAAACACAAACATGAAATGTTTTGTTCCAATTCAGGCGGCCCAGTCTATACTTGTTTGCTGCGAGCATCACATAGTAACCTAGGCTAATAACCGGAATAAGAGCATACAACGTTTTCAAAATAAGATATCATGGTTAGTAGAGGCCGGTCTTTGACCGGGCGAGCGGGGGTGCTCACGAAGTGACCTTCCCCAATCGTACCCAAGTTCCCGAGCCGAGGCAACTTTGGTGATGACGGACACGTGGCCTTTGGCACCGAGTCAGGGTTTCCTAAATTTCCCATTTAAAAAATATTTAGGTGGCGACTCTGTATCTGGCAAAGCAGTCCATGTTTGGCACTTCTTTCAAAAATCTGTTTTCCAAAACGATTTGCCGGATTTGGACTCTTTGGTTCAAGATTAAGAACCGTGACACAAATCGAGTCTGAGCTGTAGCGAGGTCCCCCGCGGTCCTGTTACAGGAGCTCTAAAACATTACTTAAAGTCTCATTATCTTTGATTGGCAGCAACCTATACTTCCCCCGACATGGGAGTCTACATTTAAACTCTAATCGCATTATTTCCCCATGCATACCAACCTTCGGCACCATCATAGCCTCCAACTCGTCCAATGTTATCCCCTTGTGCACATTATACAACCCCTGAGGTTCGGTGTCGTAGGACACACCTTCATCGCGAGTGCGCAAAATCTTTCCACCCTAATAGAACATAATGCTCACAACTTCCATACCTACACTTTGCATTCAAAGTAACTCAATTATTTCTAAATAAAAAGTAAGAACATTTGAGAGCAAACACCACATATATTATACAGGAGTGCCTTTAGGCATGGGTCTGTTGGTATTACAAAATATTTAAGTGGCATATCGACATGAACATGGAAATGAAAGTTATTTGCTCCATATATAATAGCATCCTACATGACTTATATTTCTTGTATTATTTAGAAGGATTATCTATTTGTACACAGGAGTGCCTTTAGGCATGGGTCTGTTGGTATTACAAATTATTTCTTGTATTATTTCTTGTATTATTTAAAGAGGTATATCTTTGCAACTTCGTAAAGTAAATGCCAATCAACAGATGTCAGATCAAGTGCAAATCAATGACACATAGACCCTTTAAACTTCTTTTGACTAAAAATCACCACAAGAATTAAGACCAACCAAAAAAAGATTTTTCGAGACTTTATTATGATAACAAATTAGTTACCAATTGTGCTCGTAGTCTAGAATCCATTAACGAGCAATGCACCGATTGTTTATTTTTCCATGCCTACTGTTACAAGAATTTCGCAATTTCTTTTAATATATTTTTCTTAAAATGGGAAAGCCCTTTATCCAACTAAGCATTCATAACACTCAACATGTTCAAGTAATGAACTATTGAGAATTTATTAACATCAATAAAAGTTTTTGTTTTTTTTCCTAAATATTTTCATACACTTACAAATCCTTTTGTTACTTCTCATGTTTTCAAAAAGTTTGAAAAGTTTCCAATTCTATTTTCATTTCCAACCTAACCAAAAGAACGTACGGAAACGAATTTTTGATCGTATTAGAGAAGACGGGAAAATTTATCACATTTTAATAACAGCATTTGATTTCTTTAACATCAATTTATAACCCAAGTTTGACATCACATATGCACAGCCATACAGTACCATCGAACAAAGTACTAGCCAAAATTAACAACAAACAAAGAAAAAAAGAAAAAAAAAGCTTACTAAAAATAAAAATAAAAAGAAGAAAAAATAAGCATTTTTTCATATTTTTTATTTTTTAGTGAAATTTTTTTTCAGACTTCTCTCATAAATATTAAAATTTTAAGTATATTTATATTAAGTGCATCAAAATAAATAGATTTGTAATTAAAATCTAAAAACACAATCAAAAATATGAAGATGAAGATAAAAATAAAGCTCTTTTTTTTTAAAAAAAATTTCTAAACTCTATTAGAATGTGTGTATTTCTTAAATTTAAATTTATGACAATAGTACCTGTAACCCCGTGCAAGGCATGGGCATTTTACCCTAGTATCTATATATCTGGCCCTAAAGGTTGGACTCTATCACAAAAATATGGTTTTACCATAAATTGTGTAACATCAGTAACATTTGGAGATTTAAAAGGTTGAATTTGGATATTTTAAAGGTTTGGAATCAGTAGGAACTCCAATGATGTGTTAAATACCAAGTAAAATAGATGCACTACTTGAAATTGACAAGTTCAGAGTTAGCGAGTTAGCAAAACTGTTGCATCAATTCAAAGAGAAGATCAAAAGCTTTCACGAGGATTTGCGTTAAGGATGTGGTCGTACTAGGCGGGGAATAATGTCACGACTTGGGAATTTCATCAAATATTGAGTTACGAATTCGATTTTAGATTTATGTAAAATTTTGTAGAAATCCCTATAATTAGGTAGATAATTGTAGAATTTATTCATCATAAGGTATTGAAATTTATACATATGTAGACTATTAATTAAAATATAATAGGCAATCATTTGGTTATAAATGGAAGAATTAGATAGTTTTCCACACCATTGTATTATTGATATTTGTATATATATGTAGACTATTAATTGAAGATTTGAAGGCCAAAGGCATCATTTGGCCAAACTAACAAAGCAATGGTAAACTTTCCGTACTTCAATTCAAACTTTACTTCTTGTGAACTTGCTATTTTCAATTCAAACTCTCCCTACTTCCAACTCAAACTCTATACCATCCTGAAAGTCCATCAGGGTGGGTACCACATGCACACAAACCATGGACGGCCATTGCCTCCCTACCTAGTATTATATATATATATATATGGGTTCATTTTATGAGACATGAACTACCTTATCTAATTTTCAATTTTATGCTCACAAGACATATGGCTATGCATTTACAAAAATTGGATTTTTTAGGATTTTGATCTTTTAGGTGTATATATAAAATTTTGATTTTAGGTGTATTACCCTAGTATATATAAAATTTTGATTTTTTAGGTGTATTAGCTTATGGCCAAACGTGGGTTGTGTATACTTGTAAAAATTTGTGTGTAGTGCGCTCAGCATCTCCATTGGAGATGCCCCAAGCAAGGATCCTAATAATGAGCCAAGGCCATTAGTATTGCCCCACTAGGAATGGTGTAGGAATGAACACCACAAACACAAATCCCCCAATCTACTTCATTGCTATTCCTACTTTTTGTTTCTACAATTTTGCCCTATATTCCCAATACATTTCCAAACACAATATTATGTCTCAAGATTTCAATATTTCAAAATTCCACTACATAATTCTATAAATTTTTAAAGCAGAATTTCTACTACATATGTCTCAAGATTAAAGCAGAATTTCCTGCATAATTCTATAAATTGATGGCAAAACAGTTAAATTGACTAAAAAAATAGATACAGCACAAACATACTCATACATTGCACTAAAAGAATTAGCACAATACATTTTTGAGCATTACATATATAATATGAAGAAATAATTAAAAAATTAGGATAAACAAATGACTTGTATGCTCTTTTGAATGATGACTTGTTTTCGTGTTTGAGCTGCTGTTTTATACTGATTTTTGCACAAAATTCGATACAGTATCAAAAACTCCTCCATCTCTGTGTTTTTGTTTTTATCACACATAGAAAGAGAGAGAGAAGAGAGAGTTTCGTTGGGCTAGGGTTTTTTAGTGAACTGACGAGAGAAAGGGAGAGTGGGGTTCCTGAATCCCTAATTTTGAATGAAAAGTTTACAACCCTCATTTCGAAATTTAAAATCCCGAAATCTGAATCCCTAATTTCGAAATTTAAAATCCCAAATCTAAATGAAAACCCTCATGTATGCGATACAACCTGAGTGAGGGAGAGTGTGTTCCTCGTTTTGCCGGTGGTGTTCCTCTTTGTCGTCGGCTGAGTGAGGGAGGGAGAAGAAGATCGGTTGCGTGAGGGAGGGATGGGTGCGATATCAAATACGGCTTTCGTAAAGTGGAAAGGGAGAAGGGGCCCGTTTTTGTTTGTAATGAAAAGGGTTTTAATTAAAAAAAATTCGGTCCAAAAACAGCTTTCATAAAACCGTTTTTAATTAAAAAAAAAAATCAAAAACCGGCTTTTCTAAAACCGTTTTTTATTAAATTTTGTCTTTTTGTAAAAAATATTTATGTTGAGAATATAAATAAAAAAATTTTAATGTAAAAACTTTATATTTTAAAAACCGCTTTTTTATGAAAAATATTTTTTTGTAGTTTTCATATTTAAGTTGAAAATATAAATTAAAAAAATATATAAATGTTTCCGTAGAAACTAGCAGATCAAAAGAAAAAATATATATAAAAGAAACTAGCAGATCAAAAGAGCAGCACAAACAAAGAAACTCATGGGAAAAGCACAAACAAACACCTATGGCACAACCCTGTGTGCTGAAGAATAACTTAGCCAAGTGAGGCAGCATAATTCAGCAAGAATCAGCAAGTGCAACAGCTAAACCCAGCCATGTATAGTAGCAAACCACCCACCTAGTCACTACTAATTAGCTATAGCAATTGAATCATCCAATTCCCCTGCTACAGAATCTCACCTAACGTAGATTACATACTCTGAATCACTAACAGAGTATGATAATCTTAGTGACGCTGATATATCTATATATTTAGAAATTTCATAGTATTTCCAAAGCCACAAGAATCAAAGAAAAAAATTATACTATCAAAGAATCAACTTCATATATATACACACACACACACCAAATAAGCTCTTCAAAATTACTTTAAAAAAAAAAAAAAAAAAAAAAACACACAAATTGGGAGCAATAAAGAGAGAATGAGTGAAAAAGAGTTACTTGAGAGTAGCGAAGCTAGTGGCGCTAGTGATTGAGAGCAACGACTGCACTGTGTAAAAAAAACTTGTTAGGGTTCACAAATTAGGGGCGAGGGAGAAAGAGGGACGAACTACCTGGTTGATGATAGCAGTAGATAGACGGACTACCTGGTGATGAAAGCGGCGAAACTAGTCTCTCTGTACCGTCGAAGAATGAACGGAAAGAGTAAGATTCTGTCACTATCGGAGATCAATGAACGTCAATTAGATGAATCCTCACTAAGTAAGGGATGAGAACAAGGGTTTGATTCGGCATTCAGTTAATACTGAAAACCCTCATTTATGCGATACAAACCTGAGTGAGGGAGAGTGGTGTTTCCTCGTTTTGCGGTGGTGTTCCTCTTTCGTCGTCGGCTGAGTGAGGGAGAAGAAGATCGCTGAGTGAGGGAGAAGAAGATAGGTTGGATATCAAATACGGCTTTCGTAAGTTGAAACGGAGAAGGGGGCTGTTTTGTTTGTAATGAAAAGCGTTTTTAATTAAAAAATTTTGGTCCAAAAACGGCTTTTAAAACGTTTTTTATTAATTTTTTTTTTTCAGAAACCGGTTTTTCTAAAACCGTTTTTTATTAAAAAAAAATTTTAGTAAAAAAATATTTATGTTGAAAATATAAATAAAAAAATTAATGAGAAAACGGTTTTACAAAAACCGTTTTTAGTTAATTTAGAATTAATTACAAACTTAATAAAAACGGCTTTAGAAAGCCAGTTTTCAATTTCAAATTTTATTATTATTTAATTCGAAAATACGGTTTTGGAAAAGCCGTTTTTTTTGAAAAACGGTTTTAGAAATACCGTTTTACCCTACTTTGGAATAAAGTTAAAAATACACCCTAAAATGGGAGTAAAATATTCAAAACGCCACAAAGAGGGAAATTGGCCCTTGAGAGGTTTGCCATGGCCTCTCTCTCTCTCTCTCTCTCTCTCTCTCTCTATCACTTCCCTCCTTTTTCGAATTTTACTTCACTCACTCACTTACTTGACTGCAATTGATGAGTCACCACCGCTTGTTCTCCACTCGGATCCAACTCGGACAATTCTCCCTTATTTTATTTTGGACCCCTATAAATTGAGATTTCCTTCTCCTTATACCCTAACAGTGGGAACAAAATTTATTTATTTATCAATAAGATGTGCACATCATATACACATTTATTTTAAGCCATTAGTTTTTTACAAATTAATTTCAACCACTGAATAATTTGATTAAAAATCTTGAGTACCTTTTCAACCGGTTATAATTTTTACAAATTTCTTCACTGATTGTTCTCTTTCAGTTGAGCTCTTCACGTTGTTTTCACAAAGTCCCTTTTGTTTTTGAGACCCCACTCCGACACTCTTCTTCGCCCTCGAAGACCATCCCGCGAACACGACCTGCCATCGACTTCGCCTCAAGGTATGTCTCTCTCTCTCTCCCTCTCTCTATAACTTTTTTCTCTCCCCCTTTCTCCATCTCCATTCTATGAAACCCTAGACTGCAATCCCCTTCTTTGAAACTGCCCCTTTCACGTTTGTGAACTCACTAGGTTGGTTTATAAAATTAGGAAAATATTAGGTTTAGGTTTTTTATGTTTGTTTGCGTTGGTAGTTGTTTTGATTCCCTTCTTCGAAATCCCCTTTTGTTAACCCCTATTTCCTGTATCGATTCTTGTTTCCCATTCTTCAAAATGTCCCTTTCACGTTTGTGAACTCACTTGGAGTGGTTGGATTCTAAATTTAGAAAAATATGATATGAATAGCTTTTGTTTGTAATGTTTGTTTGATTGGTAGTTGTTTGACTCCATATATATAGATATATCTTGAAATTTTGGTTGAGTTTGTGAAATCTGATGTGTGGGTAATTGAATTTTGTACTCATGTAATTGATACGAGACTGTAATTATTTATTTATTGAAATCTGTTTATGTTTCTAATTCTTCGTTTCTTCTTATGTTATACTTCTGGTAATGGTGCTTTTGGGTTATCATTGAATGTAATATTCCCCTTCTGGATTAGTAGTTGCATATTTTACCTATATATTTGAGGATTTTTATTGATTGATATACAATTCTTCTCATGATTGGATGCTGTTGGTGCATTATCTATGCATATATTATTTTAATATTAATTTTATATTTGTTTGGAATTCCATCAGATTGAGTAGGTTCTTATTAACATTCAACTCAATGTAATACATAATGAATGGTGAAACCAATGATTTTCTGTATAAGTTTAGGGGGAAAAAATTCATTCTTTATTATACCAACAGATGCCCAGCATAACCAATATATAATATTAAAAAATCCAATGGCTTTATGTTGTCTAAGAGCAAGAGTAAGAGTAAGAGATAAAGGATTTATAGAATAGTGATACACGTCAAATCACATTACTAGAGAAAAGAAAATTAAACAGATAACAAAATAAAATCAAACCAATTGATGGATTTCTTTAAGTGTTCAAACTGAGAAGCTTGAAGGAAAAGAGAATTTATTGAGGGCTTAAATAACTTGATCTCAATAAAAATTTCAAAATAATCTCTAAAATAAGAGCTTGAAGTTGTATCTTTGTGAGCCTTGATCCGTAGAGCGTACTTGATGTGAGATAACGTGGAGGGATCAACACGTGGTTGAAATGCTTGATGATTCAAAGTATTGAGAGTTTTTGGCAATAATTAAATTAGCATTTAATTAATTCATTTCTAGAAAAAATAATTGTCAAATTCTGGAACTACACTAATTCTAAATATCCCCCTAGTGATATATTTACCTGTCTCTCTAGCATACACTTTATTTTGATCGGTTGCTTATCTAGCATACACTTGAAGTCATGTCTAGGATGACTCTTGTCCATTCTTCATTTACAAAAGTGTTCCAATTCTTTGTATACACTACTTTTATTGAGGGCTTCCTACATTTATGAAATTATATTGTTTGCAATAATCTTTTGATACTGGAATTTAAAGTAATGATGTTTGTATAGCATATGCTTTTTAATAACGGATGCATAAGAAGGCAATTTAAATGTTTTACTTGGAAAATTAGTTTTCCTTACAAGCTGTTGGATCCTTGACTAGGATCTGTTTCAGAACCTATTTTGCAAAATATTATAATTTAACAATTTTATTAGCTGTCATTATTGTCATCATGAATGATCTTGATAATAAAATTTGGAATTTTATTAGAGTATGATTTTTATGATGCTCAAATGAAAACATCAGATTTTCAAAAAGGCTTTATCAGATTAGAAAACCCAATAACAAGAATCAAATAGTCGGCCTAGTTAAAAGCAACTCATCTTCCTCTTTGACAGAGAAAAGTACTAGGAATTAAACTAAGTTCTGATTTTTAAGTAAACAGCAATTCTACATAATCAGGAAAAATACTCGAAAAATTGTCTACAATGTTAAATGGTTGGATCAAATTGATATAGGGTGTGGTCCACATTGCATGAAGTTAAATTTATATCAGACTTTCAAATTGTAGGCACTTTTCTACATACATATCATTTATGCTAAGCAAGAATTATAACCAAAGCCATAGTTGCTACCATTTATAGTTACTTACTGTATGATGTATAACTTCATGTGACTATGATATATGGACTGATGTTGGCTCAAATAACTTGGAAAATACACCCACAATTTTATTTTCTTTCAAATTTGTTTGGAAAATAATACACTGGCACAAACTTGAAAGAAAGAAATACAATTTTTGACATAAACAGCTATTAAAATACAACTTTTTCGCAGATATGCTTATACAATCTAAACTACAACTTGTACTATTACATAACACAAAAAAGGAAAAAAAGAGAGAAAGAAAGAAAGAAATGTGCTTTGCTTTTATGACGCTGAAAACAACATATTTCTTTAATGTTATGTTTGGATCATGGATTTAGTTAAGGATTTGGAAAGGGAAAGGGAATAAGTGGTGAAATGCAATCATATTTAATTCACATTTCATCTACATTTTTCTTTTTTCTTTTAAATCTCTACTCAAATCCATGATCCAAGCACAGCATAATGGTTCTATGAAGATAAGAAAACCCAATAACAATAATCCAAATCCAATAGTCAAATAGATGAATAGGCCGGATATCGAGTTATCAAAAAAATAATCCAATAGTCCATCCAATTAAAAGCTAAACTACTACGAAATTAACGAAGTTATAATCTCTCAAATAATCCAATAGTCCATCCAATCAAATAATCCTTTTTTTTTTTTTCTTTCTTTCTAGATCTTTTATTTTTTATCTTTTAAGTGGCCAATCGATTGGTGTTGGTACATTTGTTTAACTGTTTATGTAATGGTTATTGATACTTTGAACAAAGGTAGTACAGTTTCATCTCTGTTATTGGTTATGCAGTTTGTTAATGTGAAAAGATGTGCAAAATAATATTTTTCATACATAGATTCTTTCTTTTCGCCCCATAATCATAAATCTCCTTAAGTATTGTCTTCTTTGCTAACTCTTTTTGATGTTCTGTTGTTGTTTGTCACAGGTCCTCAATTTCTACATCTTAATGTAGAAGTGCAGCTATACCTCCCCTCTCTCTCCCTCCTTAGCAGTTGCATTGGCAGGTGTGCTTTTTAATTTATTTACTTTTAATTAATAGCAAGGCACAGCCAGGTGTGCTTTTTATTTATTTGTTTATTTTAATTGATAATAGGATACTTGCGAGTGTGCTTTATTTATTTATTTTCTTTCAATTAATAGCAGAGCACTGGTGGGTGTGCTTATTCACTCATTTGATTTTGATAATTAATATTTGATAGCAGGGCACTAGCGAGTGTGCTTATTTATTTGTTTGATATTAATTTATAGCAAGGCACTGGTGGGTGTACTTGTTTGTTAATTTGTTTCATTTTAATTGATAGTAGAGTACTTGCAGGTGTGTTTTTTTATTATTTGCGTTCAATTGATAGCAAAGCACTGGTGGGTGTGCTTATTTGTTCATTTTCTTTTAAGAATTGATAATTTATAGCAGAGCACTGGCGGGTGTGCTTTTTCTATTTTCTTTTAACAATTGATAATTGAAAGCAGAGCACTGGCGGGTATGCTTATTTGTTCATTTTGTTTTAATAATTGATAATTGAAAGTAGAGCACTGGCAGGTGTGTTTTTTTATATTTTAATTTATAGTAGGGTACTTGCAGGTGTGTTTTTAAATTTGTTTGCTTTGAATTGATAGCAAAGCACTGGCGGGTGTGCTTATTTATTTGTTTGTTTCATTTTAATTGCTAGTAGAGTACTTGCAGGTGTGTTTTCTTATTATTTGCATTTAATTGACAACAAAGCACTGGCAGGTGTGCTTATTTGTTCGTTTTCTTTTAAGAATTGATAATTGAAAGCAGAGCACTGGCGGGTGTGCTTTTTATATTTTAATTTATAGTAGGGTACTTGCTGGTGTATTTTTGAATTTATTTGTTTTGAATTGATAGCAGAGCACTGGCAGGTGTGCTTATTTATTTGTTTGATTTTAATTTATAGCAGGGCACTGGCGAGTGTGCTTTTTTGTTGATTTGTTTGATTTTAATTTATATTATGATATTTACGATTGTACTTTTTTATTATTTTTCATTTAACTGATGCCAAATCTGCACATCTGTTGTCTACGTGCACATCTGTTGTCTATGTGATTTGTTATGTAGATATGATGGATGAACCTAAAAGTAGTAGGCAGAAAGAGGTCAACAGTGAAATTGACAATCAAGTTGCTTCGGATGGCAAGGATGATGTTATCGATGGGAAAGAAGAAGGGTTAGCTTCCCAAACCTAAGATAGTTTACGAATGCTTACTAAGGTTGATGTTTTGCAAATGAAATTCAATTCAGAGGAGGATGCTTATTCTTTCTACAATGCATACACTAAGGTCATTGGTTTTAGCGTACGAAAGTAGGAAACGAATTTGTGGAGGAGAACAACAATTTGTAGAGAAGAGAGTTGGAAATGGGTTTGTTCAAGAGAAGGTGTAAGAGAAAAGAAATATTTCCAGCGTGTAAGAACTCCCAGGGCAAAAACTAGACTTTTTTGTAGTGCCATATTTCATGTGTGTTATGACAAGACAATCAAAAAATATGTTGTGACCCACTTTGTAGGGGAACACAACCATCCCTTGGCAGCACCACACTGCGTCCCTTTTCTTTGGTTACATAGGTTTGTAACAAGTGCAGACCAAGCTCAAGCAAAGGCCATACGCAATATGGGTATGAAAACAAGTTAGATCATGGATTTTATGGTCCATCAATCAGGGGGTTATGAGAAGGTGGGCTTCATTCGCAGAGATTTGCACAACCAATTCTAAGCTGAGCGCAAAGTACAACTCGCAGAAGGGGATGCAGAGGGTGCCTTGGGATACTTATCAGCTAAACTAGATGCATATCCATTATTTTTTTTCAAGTACAACGTCGATAAGGATAACCGGTTAGACAAGATTTTCTGGGCAGATGGTAGGTCTCAGATGGACTATGCTGCCTTTGGTGATGTATTGGTATTTGATACAACTTATCGTACAAATCAGTATAAGAAGCCAGTTGTGATTCTAGCTGGCGTGAGTAACCATTTTATGACAATCATATTTGGATGTGCTTTGTTGCCTGATGAGACAATGGAGACATACACGTGGGTGTTGGAAACGTTAATGGAGGCCATGGATGGACAAAGACCCATCTCTGTTGTAACAGATGGTGATAGGGCAATACGTCAGGCAATTGAAAAAGTTATTCCAAATTGCAGACATCGCTTATGTTCTTGGCATCTGGAGAAAAATGCCTCAACAAATGTCCACATACCAGAATTTACTAATGATTTCGCACAGTTGATGTTAAAGAAATGTAAAATTGTTGAGTTTGACAATGTTTGGGCTCGTATGGTGAAACAATACAAGTTGGAGAACAATAATTGGGTGTTGGAGATTCACCGCAAGCGTGATAAGTGGACTGAGGCATATCTTCGTAGTCACATGTTTGCTGGGATGAGGAGCACTCAACGTGTCGAGGGTATGAATGCATATTTCAATATGTTCCTAAAACAAAAGGTAAGGTTGTACAAATTTGTAGCACAATATGATAGGGCTCTTGCTAGGATGGATGTTAATGAGGCAGAAACAAAATCTAAAACAGAGAATAGTTTCCTGGTTTTGACTACGCCATTGAGAAGCTTGGAAAAACATGCAGCTGAGCTCTTTACTCGAAAGATTTTTTCATTGTTTTGACGTAAAATCAGCAAAGAGGGTAAATTGTTTGTGATGGAAAGAGTTGAGTTGGAGGATCGTTGCACCTATCGTTTTGGTGAGTACAAGGCACCAACATGCACATGGACAGTTGAGTATTTTCCAGCAGATATCACAATGAAATGTTGTTGCTTGAAGTTTGAGTCGTTTGGCATCCCTTGCTGCCACATGGTTGCTGTCATGAAATCTGAACAATTAATGTGTATTCCACCAAGTTGTGTCTTGAAGAGATGGACAAGACGTGGTAGGTCAGGATATCAACAACCAAGTCTTACCCAAATTTCTAGCACCCTAACACAGACAGCCCAGTTCGGTATACTGAGCTCATGTTTTAGTGAAATGTCATATTATGCCTCACACGTAGACAACGATTTTGAAGAGGCAAGGGAAATGGCTTTCTAGATGACATCAAAGATGAAAAAACGCTGGGCAATGCGAACTGAATATAATACCAAGTTTGGGGACAAAAATATTGCACCTAAATTATGTGGCGTTGGTGATCCTAATGTAGTGAAGATCAAAGGGAACCCCGGAATTCTATGGGTAAACCTCCAAAACCAAGGCAGTGTGGGTATTGTAGGTATGGTACTTTAATTGCATGCCCTTTTTCCATCTTGTTGCATGTACATGATTATTAAAATTGTTTATGCATTATTTGCTATTGTAGGAGCATCGGACACACGAAGCGGAGGTGTAAAAAATTGGCTTCAACTAGCCGGAGAGAGGATAACGACTCAGACATTGAAACATTCATGAACATAGAGTTGGAGCCCCATATGGAAGATATCAATGAACCGACAGATTCTCAAGTGTAGTTTAGTTTTATGATAAGCCTTATAGTGATCAATACGTTGTTTTTTGCAAGGAGACATTAGTGCGTATTAGTTACATTTTGTTGATGTCATAGGTGTTTTTATCTTTCACAATATCCATAAATTTCTTAGTCTGGAGAATCATTTAAAAAATAAAGGTGAATAAATCCCAAATCTGTTTGCTTGACTACGGTCCTTAAGTTGGATGAACTGTCCTTACATTGGATGAGTTTACAATCACTACTAATATTGCAACGTGTCTCTCTCTCTTTTTCAGCCCTATTATTTATTTTTCTTTTTAATGAATAACAAAGAATGCATAAATATGGCTATGCCACCCCAAACCTGTGGGGCTCCCTTCATATTTCAGTTTTGATTTTTTGAATTGTCTCATTTTCTTATCAAAATTTACATCTGTCCACCTTGTTTTAGATGTTAACATATGTTTGAATCTTACGTAGGTAATTGAACTTGGCGCGGATAAAAAACAACAACAATATCGGGTAAAGGAAAAGCGGTAGCTCCCCCCAATGACCTTGGTATTTTTCCTAAACGAGCTATTACTGTAGAGTGCACTGAAGAAGTTAATTAATGCTGAGAATTCTTGGTACGAAAGGCTTATGTCAACTTGGTACGAGAATTCTTTGGTAGCATACCAAATAATCCACATGCAGCATTGTTCGTGAAACGTATGGCAAAACAGAAGAGCAAAGTCAAAAGCAGCACGAAAGACAAGATCCAACTTAGTTTGAGCGCCTATCAACTTATTTGTATGAGGTTATTTCCATATTGATCCGGACGGACTTGTACACAAGAAAGCCATGAGAAACGTCAAGTTAGAACTAAAACAAATGGGAAACTATTTTGTGTTGAAGCTTCATAAAATTCAACTAGTAAGAGGAATCTGATGGTCCAACCATGATGAAAGCCAACAAATGGACATAACTATGGATGCATGACCAAATTTCTTATCAACCCTGTTCTTTTATGAACAGTGTTATTTTTTTTCTTTCTTCACTTATAAAACAAATTGTAAACAATGTCAGCCTTCCTATGAAATTTTTGAGTGATTGTAATTGTAACAACTAAGAGTACTGCTTCACAATTACATATCAGATGTAGTTTCATCACACCAATCTTTAGCACTAGTAGATATTCCATAGAAATTGGTAACAAAAATCCAAAACTAATATACTTATTCAAGCATCCACAAAAAATTGCCAAACCAAGTTAGTTACATTCGTCCAACCTTCTTCAACCATTAAATATGCTCATAATTGTAAAAAAAAAACTTAGTGGCAAAAACGATGTTTGTTATCAATCTTTCTTTTTCCTTTTGGCCTTCCGGAGCCTAAAGTACCTATTCAAAAGGAAATTACATTGAATAAGTAATGAGCTGAGCTTATGAAGGGCATAAGTTGTTCGTGGTTTGGGGACGCACCTCTCTTTGTATGCGTCGAACCGATCCATAACATCAATATACTTACTGTTCAACAAATCTTTCACTAGGTCGACTAGCAGCCTAAACCTTTCCACCTTATCAAACTAAGGAAATAGAACAAACAATATACCATTAACAATACCATCATCTGACAATATAATTGTAATAGTGTAATTATGCGGTTAAACATGAAATAGTCACCTTGTGTACACCGGTCGGCATGACAACACCTTGCATATACTTTATGACGAACATACCACAGTCATAACTTCATGAAAATATGCATGTGAAGGTCAACCTTGTGTGTAATGTTAATAGGAGAGCCAAAATTGAATAGTGAAGGAATAATTTTTATAGTATACCTATCGGTCTTATGTTGGAGACAAGGGTCTTTCAATCTCTCTAATTCAAATTCCTTGACATTTGTAACATACTGGTCTCCAAAATAGTGTTGCAATAACAAATGCATTGTTTGAACCTATGCATGAGCGTAGTAAGATAGATTGTGATGATTATTTTACCAAAGAAAAAAAGAAAATTTAAATGGCCTACCAGTTTCCTTGCCATTAATTCTCGACTTTCGTCGTTTGTGCGACTAGGACGTGAGTCAAATAGATAGGCCATGCGATGTGCCATATCTATCTTGACACAAAACCAACGTTCTCCATTGTCATTCACCGGAATATATATCTAAGCAACAATAATAACAAAACTTAGTGCAATGTTGCCCAACCAATTTAGAAAATAAAAATTTAATGAATAATAATAATACCATAAAACACATATTAAAAAATTAATAATAGTAGTACAATGGAGAGGATATTTAGAATAGTCGTGCAAAATGTAAGAGTGCTTGACCCATTACTTCTTCACAAGCATGAAGCTTCCTAGTGTATCGAGACTCCCCAAAATATTCGTCGCATAGCTTTGCATGGTCTGTCCCATTCAAAATATGTTGCTACATTCAATAATGTACAAGTATGTTTCAGTAAGTGTACATCAACACCCAAACATAAACATGACACACTAGACTACTCACCGATACATATGTGGGAAAGTACCATGTACTATGACACTTATCCGAAAAAAGCCTTCTTTGTGCATTTGTCAATGTCGCTACAACTAAATTGATAATCTACAATACATGCAACAAATAATAATTTCAGACCTATTTCATTGAAAATGACATCACATAGTAATATTGATGTATGAAATGAACACTTACGGAACCACGAATCCAGGTTTTTGGTTGTAATGAGCACAAATCTAAGTGGGTGGCAATTCAATCGACGTGTAAAACAGCTCCATCACCACAATATCCTCACTGAATCATGTAAAAATTGAAGGGTTAAACTTACTGTTAATTGATAGAGGAACATACAAACTCAATAAAATTACCTGTTATCCAAATCCTTATCGAAACAATATTCCTTCAGAATTTTTTCCTCGACAGATAAAGGACATGGCCTTACGATTCGTGCAGTGGATGACTTGTGAATATAGCCCAATACATAAATAACAAATTATCAAACTTTGTACAGTGCGTTATAGGGGATTGGAGATCAAGAACAATAACAGAATGAGTAATAACCTCAATAGCATCAAAATTGGCGCCAAGTAGTTTTCCAAGTAAGTTCAAACTCTACCACAAATTACAACCAACAATAAAAAACCAAATCGTGAAATAGAGTATGACAAATGAATAACATTGTATAATACATATATAATCTACATGACTTACTTGATCAAACTTATCCTCCTTTGTATCGAGAGACGAATTTGCTGCATTTAAGTCAAGCATTGTTTGGGTTAGTCCTTTTTGAATGGCTTTTCTCTTGTTACTAGCGATGACTGTATAAGGTGACCGCACATATTGACTTTCCACCCCCTCATCTGAACGTCGAGTGCACCGACCGCCATATGGACCAGTTGATGAACTAGATTCATCAACAAGTTGGAGTTTTGGGATTTTTTTCCTTCGTTTATTGTTCAATCCCACTTTCATTTTGTTTTGCTTATTGTTCCTCCCTTGTAGCTGATGTGTAATGGGAGCACCATTTGTATCAGAAGAACCATCAATGGAATCAAAAAATGGTGAATTTGTTACTCGTTTTTGAACCTAGGTGGTTTGATCATGAAGGTGGGAATCCAATTTGAAGATTGATGGTGCGAGCAGAATTCTATTTTCATCCGTGTTTTTCGAAGCTACCACAACATCAGGTTGTGGCAGTAGCACAGGGGTGACATGTTCCACTGTAGGTACAACTGTAGATTCTATCACAACATCATGTTTTGACGGGAGCACATTGGTCACATGTTCAACTATAGGTATAACCGTAGTTTCTACAACTCCAGGTGCAACTATGTCAGCTAATTTATTACGTTGGTCGTGCTCCACTTCTCGTTGCTTTGGCATTTGTGGTGGCTCCAATTTTTCCATGACCTTGGGAATGGAAGAATTAGCTATTCCACTTTTAACAATGACAACTAGTTCTTCCAAAATACTTTAATGTCACAAAACAGTCGTCTCAATTTTTGAAATCCGACTATCATCAATATTTTTCATTCCCTCGCTTTGTACTGATGGTGGCATTTGCTCTTCAACAACAAAATTAACAGTAACCTATTTACAGACATGTTATAGAGAATTTAGTTTTCCATTTCAACATGAATAAGAGCAAACAAAACCAAACTAAAAGAATGGAAACAAAGGATGACTTTCTCATTCTGGTAACCTCCCCCACAGCCAAGCAAGGGGACCGAGCGAGCACGAGCAACATGACAACCACTCGGAGCAACACAACTATGTACTGAAATAGGCATTAAAATCACGTATTTATAACAAAAAATTATTAATTGGTTGCAAGTTTACCATTATAAGAAATAAGCATCCATTTGGTTACGACTGACTTTTTGAAGTGTACTTGCGTAAACCACAAACAAGGAATTGAAGAGTGAACTTTGACCAATTATAATCCTTCATGCCATCCACATTCTGAACGAGGTGAATGAAGGATTGTTTAACAACATCCTTTGTGGTTGGGCATAAGAATGCATCTAATATTTATAGGGCAAATATCCTCTTACAATTCCTTCCCATCTCTATGTAAACATTCTTCTCCTCCTTCCGTTGGTTCCCATTGATGTCCTATGTCCTTTGTCATCTACATTGCCCAAAAGTGAACATAAGTGATGCTAGTAGAAAAAAACAGATAACAGATAACATTAAATATGATAACAATTTGTGGTAAGCAATGTGCAAACCGTGTCGTGACTTTTATTTGTGTTTCTGCTTGCTTTTGTTTTCATCTTCGCTACAGGTTCAACCAAATGAATAATAAGGACAATATTTAAACCCAACATAACAAATGCAATTAAAATAAGAAATTGAATAGTGTGAGAAATAATACTTGTAGAACAAGAATGCCGGTGTAAATCGTTTGTGTATGCAAGGTTTGTTACTTCCTTCACTCATTGTCTATTGTTATATATTATCTACACAAGCAAAGGTGAAAAAATCGTTTGAGAGAAAATTAAATCAAGTTAGTCAGTGGGAGAAAAGTACACACACGAAAAGAAAAATAATAAGACAAACTGTTCAATTACACATTGTTTATAAAAAAAAAATTTAAAAATTAAAAAAAAATTAAATGAGGCAACACAATAAACACACAAAATCCAAAGAATGCACAAGAAAACCATAGATTTTGGTGGAGTCTCGGCCTTGTTTGGTTTGGCTTTGAAAAAAGATTTGGGAGAAAATTTTGGAAATTTTTTTGTTTGTGTAATTTTTCTCAAAAAATTTCCAAAATCACTTTCTCTCTCTTACCACAATCAATCACTTTTTCTCTCTCCTCTTGCATTTCAATCCACTTGTTTCTCTCACATACATCTACTCAATTACAAACAAAATATCAAATCATCCCAAACTCCAAAACTATTTTCAAAATATACAACCAAACAAACTACAAAAATTTCTAAACTCACTTCCAAAAATATTTTTTGAAAACTTATCTCCCAAAGTCAAACCAAACAAGGCCTTCATTTTTTGCAGGGATATGGAATTAAGGGGAATTTTTCGATCTACGAAAGTCGGTGATTTTCTGGCTAATTTGAAATTGGAAGTTAATATGCCATCAGTGTCGAAATTGTTATAATGTTAGGAATCAACTCTCATTGTGCCTTTTGAAATTAGGATATCGTGGGGAACTCTTTGTTGGTCTGCTTGCTAAGCTGGTGGACTTTTCAAAGTTGAAGGTTTGTTTATGGTCCTAGTGGTGGGTGCTACTGTTGTAGGTTGGTACTGTTTGAGACTGATGTGATGAAATTGTCATTATTGTTGTCTGTGGTGATGTTCTTGGCTGCTTCTTGTTTTGGTTGTTAGGTTTGTAGTATTTCCTCTTCTTGTTGTTGGTTGTCAAGGTTTAGGATTTAGAAA
>JAPPVO010005787.1:0-15697 GCA_030407325.1 Camellia japonica | reverse complement strand
CGCACTGTTTTGTGCAGTTCTCACTCACGCTATTTTGCGCGTCGCACTGCTTTTTACAGTTTAGCACTCGCGCTATTTTGCGCGTCGGACTGTTTTGTGCAGTTCACACTTGCGCTATTTTGCGCGTCGCACTATTTTTTACAGTTTATCACTCGCGTTATTTTGCGCGTCGCACTGTTTTGTGCAGATCACACTGGCGATATTTTGCGCGTCCCACTGTTTTTTACAGTTTATCACTCGCGCTATTTTGTGCGTCGCACTGTTTTGTACAGTTCACACTCGCGCTATTTTGCGCGTCGCACTGTTTTTTACAGTTTATCAGTCACGCTATTTTGCGCATTGCACTGTTTTGTGCAGTTCACACTCGCGCTATTATGCGCGTTGCACTGTTTTTTACAGTTTATCACTGGCGCTATTTTGCGCATTGCGCTGTTTTGTGCAGTTCACACTCGCGCCCTTTCACGCGTCGCACGATTTTTTACAGTTTATCACTCGCGCTATTTTGCGCGTCGCACTGTTTTGTGCAGTTTGTCACTTGCGCTATTTTGCGCGTCGCACTATTTTGTGCAGTTTATTACTCGCGCTATTTTGCGAGTCGCACTCTTTTGTGCAGTTTATCACTCGCGCCATTTTGCGCGTCACACTGTTTTGTGCAGTTCACACTCGCGCTATTTTGCGCGTCGCACTGTGTTTTACATATTATCACTCACGCTATTTTGCACGTCGCACTGTTTTTTACAGTTTATCACTCGTGCTATTATGTGCGTCGCACTGTTTTGTGCAGTTTGTCACTAGTGCTATTTTGTGCGTCGCACTGTTTTGTGCGGTTCACACTCGCGGTATTTTGCACGTCGCACTGTTTTGTGCAGTTCTCACTCGCGCTATTTTGCGCGTCGTACTGTTTTGTGCAGTTCACACTCGCGCTATTTTGCACGTCGCACTGTTTTTTACACTTTATCACTCGCGCTATTTTGCGGGTCGCACTGTTTTGTGCAGATCACACTGGCGCTATGTTGTGCGTCGCACTATTTTTTACAGTTTATC
The DNA here is from genome assembly GCA_030407325.1 of Camellia japonica. Taxonomy (NCBI): domain Eukaryota; kingdom Viridiplantae; phylum Streptophyta; class Magnoliopsida; order Ericales; family Theaceae; genus Camellia; species Camellia japonica. The sequence goes on along the minus strand of JAPPVO010005787.1, from coordinate 14,653 downwards.
ACTCGCGCAATTTTGCGCGTCGCCCTGTTTTGTGCAGTTCACACTCGTGCTATTTTGCGCGTCGCACTATTTTTTACAGTTTATCACTCGCGCTATTTTGCGCGTCGCACTGTTTTGTGCAGTTCACACTCGCGCTATTTTGCGCGTCGCACTGTTTTTTACAGTTTATCACTCGCGCTATTTTGCGCGTCGCACTGTTTTGTGCAGATCACACTGGCGCTATTTTGCGCGTCCCACTGTTTTTTACAGTTTATCACTCGCGCTATTTTGCGCGTCGCACTGTTTTGTGCAGTTCACACTCGCGCTATTTTGCGCGTCGCACTGTTTTTTACAGTTTATCACTCGCGCTATTTTGCGCATTGCACTGTTTTGTGCAGTTCACACTCGCGCTATTTTGCGCGTCGCACTGTTTTGTGCAGTTCACACTCGCGCTATTTTGCGCGTCGCACTGTTTTGTGCAGTTCTCACTCGCGCTATTTTGCGCGTCGCACTACTTTTTACAGTTTATCACTCGCGCTATTTTGCGCGTCGCACTGTTTTGTGCAGTTCACACTCGCGCTATTTTGCGCGTCGCACTGTTTTTTACAGTTTATCACTCGCGCTATTTTGCGCATTGCACTATTTTGTGCAGTTCACACTCGCGCTATTTTGCGCGTCGTACTGTTTTTTACAGTTTATCACTCGCGCTATTTTGCGCGTTGCACTGTTTTGTGCGGTTCACACTCGCGCCATTTTGCGCGTCGCACTGTTTTTACAGTTTATCACTCGCGCAATGTTGCGCGTCGCACTGTTTTGTGCAGTTCACACACGCGCCATTTTGCGCGTCGTACTGTTTTCAACAGTTTATCACTCGCGCTATTTTGCGTGTCGCACTGTTTTGTGCCGTTCACACTCGCGCTATTTTGCGCGTCGCACTGTTTCGTGCAGTTTATCACTCGCGCTATTTTGCAGCTCGCACTCTTTTGTGCAGTTTATCACTCGCGCCATTTTGCGCGTCGCACTGTTGTGTGCAGTTCACACTTGCGCTGTTTTGCGCGTCGCACTGTTTTTTACAATTTATCACTCACGCTATTTTGGGCGTCGCACTGTTTTTTACGATTTCTCACTCGCGGTATTATGCGCGTCGCACTGTTTTGAGCAGTTTATCACTCGTGCTATTTTGCGCGCCGCACTGTTTTGTGCAGCTTATCACTCGCGCTATTTTCCGGGTCGCACTCTTTTGTGCAGTTTATCACTCACGCCATTTTGCACGTCGCATTGTTTTGTGCCGTTCACAGTTGCGCTATTTTGCACGTCGCACTGTTTTTCACAATTTATCACTCACGCTATTTTGCGCGTCGCACTGTTTTGTGCAGTTGATCACTCGCGCTATTTTGCGCGTCGCACAGTTTTGTGCAGTTCACACTCGCGCTATTTTGCGCGTCGCACAGTTTTTTACAGTTTATCACTCGCGCTATTTTGCGCATCGCACTGTTTTGTGCAGTTTATTACTCGCGCTATTTTGCGCGTCGCACTATTTTGTGCAGTTCTCACTCGTGCTATTTTGCCCGTCGCACTGCTTTTTTCAGTTTATCACTCGCGCTATTTTGCGCGTCGCACTGTTTTGTGCAGTTCACACTCGTGCTATTTTGCACGTTGCACTGTTTTTTACAGTTTATCACTCGCGCTATTTTGCGCGTCGCACTGTTTTGTGCAGTTCACACATGCGCTATTTTGCGCGTCGGACTGTTTTTTACTGTTTATATCTCGCGCTATTTTGCGTGTCGCACTGTTTTTAAAAGTTTATCCATCGCGCTATTTTGCGCGTCACACTCTTTTTTACAGTTGATCACTCAGGTTATTTTGCGCATCGCACCGTTTTGTGCAGTTGACACTCGTGCTATTTTGCACGTCGCACTGTTTTTTACAGTTTATCACTCGCGCTATTTTGCGCGTTGCACTGTTTTGTGCAGTTCACACTCGCGCCATTTTGCGCGTCGCACTGTTTTTTACTGTTTGTCACTCGCGCTATTTTGCGCGTCGCACTCTTTTGTGCAGCTCACACTCGCGCTATTTTGCGCGTCGCACTGTTTTTTACAGTTTATCACTCGCGCGAATTTGCGCGTCGCACTGTTTTGTGCCGTTCACACTTGCGCGATTTTGCGGGTCGCACTGTTTTGCGCAGTTCACACTCGCGCTATTTTGCGCGTCGCACTATTTTGTGCAGTTCACACTCGCGCTATTTTGCGCGTCGCACTGCTTTTTACAGTTTATCAATCGCGCTATTTTGCGCGTCGCACTGTTTTGTGCAGATCACACTGGCGTTATTTTGCTTGTCCCACATTTTTTACAGTTTATCACTCGCGCAATTTGGCGCGACGCACTGTTTTGTGCAGTTCACACTCGTTGCACTGTTTTGTGCGGTTCACACAGTCGCCATTTTGCGCGTCGCACTATTTTTTACAGTCTATCATTTGCGCAATTTTGCGCGTCGTACTGTTTTGTGCAGTTCACACACGCGCTATTTTGCGCATTGCACTGTTTTTTACAGTTTACCACTCGCGCTATTTTGCGCGTCGCAGTGTTTTGTGCCGTTCACACTCGCGCTATTTTGCGCGTCGCACTGTTTTGTGCAGTTTTTCACCCGCGCTATTTGGCGCGTCGCACTGTTTTGTGCAGTTTATCACTCGCGCTATTTTGCGGGTCGCACTCTTTTGTGCAGTTTATCACTCGCGCCATTTTGCGGGTGGCACTGTTTTGTGCAGTTCACACTCGCGCTATTTTGCGCGTCGCACTGTTTTTTACAATTTATCACTCACGCTATTTTGGGCGTCGCACCGTTTTTTACAGTTTATCACTCGCGGTATTATGTGCGTCGCACTGTTTTGTGCAGTTTGTCACTCGGACTATGTTGTGCGTCGCACTGTTTCGTGCGGTTCACACTCGCGCTATTTCGCGCGTCGCACTGTTTTGTGCAGTTCTCACTCGCGCTATTTTGCGCGTCGCACTGCTTTTTACAGTTTATCACTCGTGCTATATTGCGCATCGTACTGTTTTGTGTAGTTCACACTCACGCTATTTTGCGCGTCGCACTGTTTTTTACAATTTATCACTCGTGCTATTTTGCGCGTCGCACTGTTTTGTACAGATCACACTGGCGCTATTTTGCGTGTCGCACTGTTTTTTACAGTTTATCACTCGCGCTATTATGCGCGTCGCCCTGTTTTTTCCAATTTATCACTTGTGCTATTTTGCCCCTTGCACTGTTTTGTGCAGTTCACACTCGCGCTACTTTGCGCGTCCCACTGTTTTTTACAGTTTACCACTCACGCTATTTTGCGCGTGGCACTGTTTTGTGCGGTTCACACTCCCGCCATTTTGCGCGTCGCACTGTTTTTTACAGTTTATCACTCGCGCTATTTTGCGCGTCGCACTGTTTTGTGCAGTTCACACTCGTGCTATTTTGCGCGTCGCACTGTTTTTTACAGTTTATCACTCACGCTATTTTGCGCGTCGCCCTGTTTTGTGCCGTTCACACTCGCGCTATTTTGCGCGTCGCACTGTTTTGTGCAGTTTGTCACTCGCGCTATTTTGCGCGTCGCACTGTTTTGTGCAGTTTATTACTCGCGCTATTTTGCGGGTCGCACTCTTTTGTGCAGTTTATCACTCGCGCCATTTTGCGCGTCGCACTGTTTTGTGCAGTTCACACTCGCGCTATTTTGCGCGTCGCACTGTTTTTTACAATTTATCACTCACGCTATTTTGCGCGTCGCACTGTTTTTTACAGTTTATCACTCGCGCTATTATGCGCGTCGCACTGTTTTGTGCAGTTTGTCACTCGCGCTATTTTGTGCGTCGCACTGTTTTGTGCGGTTCACACTCGCGCTATTTTGCGCGTCGCACTGTTTTGTGCAGTTCTCACTCGCGCTATTTTGCGCGTCGCACTGCTTTTTACAGTTTATCACTCGCGCTATTTTGTGCGTCGTACTGTTTTGTGCAGTTCACACTCGCGCTATTTTGCGCGTCGCACTGTTTTTTTGCAGTTTATCACTCGCGCTATTTTGCGCGTCGCACTGTTTTTTACAGTTTATCACTCGCGCAATTTTGCGCGTCGCACTGTTTTGTGCAGTTCACACTCGCGCTATTTTGCGCGTCGCACTGTTTTTTACAGTTTATCACTCGCGCTATTTTGCGCATCGCACTGTTTTGTGCAGTTCACACTCGCGCTATTTTGCGCGTCGCACTTTTTTTTACAGTTTATCACTCGCGCTATCTTGCGCGTCGCACTGTTTTGTGCACTTCACACTCGCGCTATTTTGCGCGTCGCACTGTTTTTTACAGTTTATCACTCGCGCTATTTTGCGCGTCGCACTGTTTTGTGCACTTCACACTGGCGCTATTTTGCGCGTCGCACTGTTTTGTGCAGTTCTCACTCGCGCTATTTTGCGCGTCGCACTGCTTTTTACAGTTTATCACTCGCGCTATTTTGCGCGTTGCACTGTTTTGTGCAGTTTATCACTCGTGCCATTTTGCGCGTCGCACTGTTTTGTGCAGTTCACACTCGCGCTATTTTGCGCGTCGCACTGTTTTTTACAATTTATCACTCACGCTATTTTGCCCGTCGCACTGTTTTTTACAGTTTGTCACTCGCGCTATTTTGTGCGTTGCAGTGTTTTGTGCGGTTCACACTCGCGCTATTTTGGGCGTCGCACTGTTTTGTGCAGTTCTCACTCGCGCTATTTTGCGCGTCGCACTGCTTTTTACAGTTTATCACTCGCGCTATTTTGTGCGTCGTACTGTTTCTTGCAGTTCACACTCGCGCTATTTTGCGCGTCGCACTGTTTTTTTGCAGTTTATCACTCGTGCTATTTTGCGCGTCGCACTGTTTTTTACAGTTTATCACTCGCGCAATTTTGCGCGTCGCACTGCTTTCTGCAGTTCACACTCGCGCTATTCTGCGCGTCGCACTGTTTTTTACAGTTTTTCACTCGCGCTATTCTGCGCATCGCACTGTTTTGTGCAGTTCACACTCGCGCTATTTTGCGCGTCGCACTTTTTTTTACAGTTTATCACTCGCGCTATCTTGCGCGTTGCACTGTTTTGTGCACTTCACACTCTTGCTATTTTGCGCGTCGCACTGTTCTTTACAGTTTATCACTCGCGCTATTTTACGCGTCGCACTGCTTTGTGCACTTCACACTGGCGCTATTTTGCTCGTCGGACTGTTTTGTGCAGTTCTCACTCGCGCTATTTTGCGCGTCGCACTGCTTTGTACAGTTTCTCACTCGCGCTATTTTGCGCGTCGCACTGTTTTGTGCAGTTCCCACTCGCGCTATTTTGCACGTCGCACTGTTTTTTACAGTTTATCACTCGCTCTATTTTGCACGTCGCACTATTTTTTAGTGTTTATCACTCGCGCTATTTTGCACGTCACACTGTTTTGTGCAGTTTATTACTCGCGCTACTTTGCGGGTCGCACTCTGTTGTGTAGTTTATCACTCGCGCCATTTTGCGCGTCGCACTGTTTTGTACAGTTCACACTCGCGCTATTTTACGCGTCGCACCGTTTTTTACAATTTATCACTCACGCTATTTTGCGCGTCGCGCTGTTTTTTACAGTTTATCACTCGCGCTATTATGCGCGTCGCACTGTTTTGTGTAGTTTGTCACTCGCGCTATTTTGTTCGTCGCACTGTTTTGTGCGGTGCACACTCGCGCTATTTTGCGCGTTGCACTGTTTTGTGCAGTTCTCACCCGCGCTATTTTGCGCGTCGCACTGCTTTTTAAAGTTTATCACTCGCGCAGTTTTGCGTGTCGCACTGTTTTTTACAGTTTATCACTCGCACTATTATGCGCGTCGCACTACTTTGTGCAGTTTGTCACTCGCGCTATTTTGTGCGTTGCACTGTTTTGTGCGGGTCACACTCGCGCTATTTTTCGCGTCGCACTGGTTTTTACAGTTTATCACTTGCGCTATTTTGCGCGTCGTACTGTTTCTTGCAGTTCACACTCGCGCTATTTTGCGTGACGCACTGTTTTTTACAGTTTGTCACTCGCGTTATTTTGCGCGTCGCACTTTTTTGTGCAGATCACACTTGCGCTATTTTGCGCATCGCACTATTTTTTACAGTTTATCAGTCGCGCAATTTTGCGCGTTGCACTGTTTTTTACAGTTTATTACTCGCGCTATTTTGCGCATCGCACTGTTTTGTGCAGTTTACACTCGCGTTATTTTGCGCGTCGCACTTTTTTTTACAGTTTATCACTCGCGCTATCTTGCGCGTCGCACTGTTTTGTGCACTTCACACTGGCGCTATTTTGCGCGTCGCACTGTTTTGTGCAGTTCTCACTCGCGCTATTTTGCGCGTCGCACTGCTTTTTACAGTTTAGCACTCGCGCTATTTTGCGCGTCGGACTGTTTTGTGCAGTTCACACTTGCGCTATTTTGCGCGTCGCACTATTTTTTACAGTTTATCACTCGCGCAAATTTGCGCGTCGCACTGTTTTGCGCAGTTCACACTCGCGCTATTTTGCGCGTCGCACTGTTTTGTGCACTTCACACTGGCACTATTTTGTGCATCGCACTATTTTGTGCAGTTCACACTCGCGCTATTTTGCGCGTCGCACTTTTTTTTTACAATTTATCACTCGCGTTATCTTGCGCGTCGCACTGTTTTATGCACTTCACACTCGCGCTATTTTGCGCGTTGCACTATTTTTTACAGTTTATCACTCGCGCTATTTTGCGCGTCGCACTGTTTTGTGCAGATCACACTGGCGCTATTTTGCGCGTCCCGCTATTTTTTACAGTTTATCACTCGCGCTATTTTGCGCGTCGCACTGTTTTGTGCAATTCACACTCGCGCTATTTTGCGCGTCGCACTGTTTTTTACAGTTTATCACTCGCGCTATTTTGCGCATTGCACTGTTTTGTGCAGTTCACACTCGCGCTATTTTGCGCGTCGCACTGTTTTTTACAGTTTATCACTCGCGCTATTTTGCGCGTTGCACTGTTTTGTGCGGTTCACACTCGCGCCATTTTGCGCGTCACACTGTTTTTTACAGTTTATCACTCGCGCTATTTTGCGCGTCGCACTGTTTTGTGCAGTTCACACTGGCGCTATTTTGCGCGTCGCACTGTTTTTTACAGTTTATCACTCGCGCAATTTTGCGCGTCGCACTGTTTTGTGCAGTTCACACTCGCGCTATTTTGCGCGTCGCACTGTTTTTTACAGTTTATCACTCGCGCTATTTTGCGCATCGCCCTGTTTTGTGCAGTTCACACTCGCGCTATTTTGAGCGTGGCACGGTTTTTTACAGTTTATCACTCGCGCTATTTTGCGCATTGCACTGTTTTGTGCGGTTCACACTCGCGCCCTTTTACGCGTCGCACTGTTTTTTATAGTTTATCACTCGCGCTATTTTGCGCGTCACACTGTTTTGTGCTGTTTACACTCGCGCTAATTTGCGTGTCGCACTGTTTTTTATAGTTTATCACTCGCCCTATTTTGCGCGTCGCACTGTTTTGTGCCGATCACACTGGCGCTATTTTGCGAGTCGCACTGTTTTGTGCGGTTCTCACTGGCGCTATTTTGCGCGTCGCACTGCTTTTTACAGTTTATCACTCGCGCTATTTTGTGCATCGTACTGTTTTGTGCAGTTCACACTCGCGCTATTTTGCGCGCCGCACTGTTTTTTACACTTTATCATTTGCACTATTTTGCGTCTCACACTGTTTTGTGCAGATCACACTGGCGCTATTTTGCGCGTCCCGCTATTTTTTACAGTTTATCACTCGCGCTATTTTGCGCGTCGCACTGTTTTGTGCAATTCACACACGCGCTATTTTGCGCGTCGCACTGTTTTTTAGAGTTTATCACTCGCGCTATTTTGCGCATTGCACTGTTTTGTGCAGTTCACACTCGCGCTATTTTGCGCGTCGTGCTGTTTTTTAAAGTTTATCACTCGCCCTATTTTTCGCGTTGCACTGTTTTGTGCGGTTCACACTTGCGCCATTTTGCGCGTCACACTATTTTTTACAGTTTATCACTCGCGCAGTTTTGCGCGTCGCACTGTTTTGTGCAGTTCACACTGGCGCTATTTTGCGCGTCGCAGTGTTTTTTACAGTTTATCACTCGCGCAATTTTGCGCGTCGCACTGTTTTGTGCAGTTCACACTGGCGCTATTTTGCGCGTCGCACTGTTTTTTACATTTATCACTCGCGCTATTTTGCGCGTCGCACTGTTTTGTGCAGTTCACACTCGCGCTATTTTGCGCGTCGCACTGTTTTTTACAGTTTATCACTCGCGCTATTTTGCGCATTACACTGTTTTGTGCGGTTCACACTCGCGCCCTTTTACGCGTCGCACTGTTTTTTACAGTTTATCACTCGCGCTATTTTGCGCGTCGCACTGTTTTGTGCAGTTCACACTCGCGCTATTTTGCGCGTCGCACTGTTTTTTACAGTTTATCACTCGCCCTATTTTGCACGTCGCACTGTTTTGTGCCGATCACACTGGCGCTATTTTGCGAGTCGCACTGTTTTGTGCGGTTCTCACTGGCGCTAGTTTGCGCGTCGCACTGCTTTTTACAGTTTATCACTCGCGCTATTTTGTGCATCGTACTGTTTTGTGCAGTTCACACTCGCGCTATTTTGCGCGCCGCACTGTTTTTTACACTTTATCATTTGCACTATTTTGCGTCTCACACTGTTTTGTGCAGATCACACTGGCGCTATTTTGTGCGTCGCACTGTTTTTTACAGCTTATCAGTCGCGCAATTTTGCGCGTCGCACTGTTTTGTGCAGTTCACACTCGTGCTATTTTGCACGTCGCACTGTTTTTTTCAGTTTATCACTCGCGCTATTTTGCGCATCGCACAGTTTTGTGCAGTTCACACTCGCGCTATTTTGCGCGTCGCACTTTTTTTTCCAGTTTATCACTCGCGCTATCTTGCGCGTCGCACTGTTTTGTGCACTTCACACTGGCGCTATTTTGCGCGTCGCACTGTTTTGTGCAGTTCTCACTCGCGCTATTTTGCGCGTCGCACTGCTTTTTACAGTTTATCACTCGCGCTATTTTGCGCGTCGCACTGTTTTGTGCAGTTCACACTCGCGCTATTTTGCGCGTCGCACTATTTTTTACAGTTTATCACTCGCGCTATTTTGCGCGTCGCACTGTTTTGTGCAGATCACACTGGCGCTATTTTGCGCGTCCCACTGTTTTTTACAGTTTATCACTCGCGCTATTTTGCGCGTCGCACTGTTTTGTACAGTTCACACTCGCGCTATTTTGCGCGTCGCACTGTTTTTTACAGTTTATCAGTCACGCTATTTTGCGCATTGCACTGTTTTGTGCAGTTCACACTCGCGCTATTATGCGCGTTGCACTGTTTTTTACAGTTTATCACTCGCGCTATTTTGCGCATTGCACTGTTTTGTGCGGTTCACACTCGCGCCCTTTTACGCGTCGCACGATTTTTTACAGTTTATCACTCGCGCTATTTTGCGCGTCGCACTGTTTTGTGCAGTTTGTCACTCGCGCTATTTTGCGCGTCGCACTGTTTTGTGCAGTTTATTACTCGCGCTATTTTGCGGGTCGCACTCTTTTGTGCAGTTTATCACTCGCGCCATTTTGCGCGTCGCACTGTTTTGTGCAGTTCACACTCGCGCTATTTTGCGCGTCGCACTGTTTTTTACATATTATCACTCACGCTATTTTGTGCGTCGCACTGTTTTTTACAGTTTATCACTCGTGCTATTATGCGCGTCGCACTGTTTTGTGCAGTTTGTCACTCGCGCTATTTTGTGCGTCGCACTGTTTTGTGCGGTTCACACTCGCGGTATTTTGCGCGTCGCACTGTTTTGTGCAGTTCTCACTCGCGCTATTTTGCGCGTCGTACTGTTTTGTGCAGTTCACACTCGCGCTATTTTGCGCGTCGCACTGTTTTTTACACTTTATCATTCGCGCTATTTTGCGTGTCGCACTGTTTTGTGCAGATCACACTGGCGCTATTTTGTGCGTCGCACTGTTTTTTACAGTTTATCACTCGCGCAATTTTGCGCGTCGCACTGTTTTGTGCAGTTCACACTCGTGCTATTTTGCGCGTCGCACTATTTTTTACAGTTTATCACTCGCGCTATTTTGCGCGTCGCACTGTTTTGTGCAGTTCACACTCGCGCTATTTTGCGCGTCGCACTGTTTTTTACAGTTTATCACTCGCGCTATTTTGCGCGTCGCACTGTTTTGTGCAGATCACACTGGCGCTATTTTGCGCGTCCCACTGTTTTTTACAGTTTATCACTCGCGCTATTTTGCGCGTCGCACTGTTTTGTGCAGTTAACACTCGCGCTATTTTGCGCGTCGCATTGTTTTTTACAGTTTATCACTCGCGCTATTTTGCGCATTGCACTGTTTTGTGCAGTTCACACTCGCACTATTTTGTGCGTCGCACTGTTTTCTGCAGTTCACACTCGCGCTATTTCGCGCGTCGCGCTGTTTTGTGCAGTTCTCACTCGCGCTATTTTGCGCGTCGCACTACTTTTTACAGTTTATCACTCGCGCTATTGTGCGCGTCGCACTTTTTTGTGGAGTTCACACTCGCGCTATTTTGCGCGTCGCACTGTTTTTTACAGTTTATCACTCGCGCTATTTTGCGCATTGCACTATTTTGTGCAGTTCACACTCGCGCTATTTTGCGCGTCGTACTGTTTTTTACAGTTTATCACTCGCGCTATTTTGCGCGTTGCACTGTTTGGTGCGGTTCACACTCGCGCCATTTTGCGCGTCGCACTGTTTTTACAGTTTATCACTCGCGCAATGTTGCGCGTCGCACTGTTTTGTGCAGTTCACACACGCGCCATTTTGCGCGTCGTACTGTTTTCAACAGTTTATCACTCGCGCTATTTTGCGTGTCGCACTGTTTTGTGCCGTTCACACTCGCGCTATTTTGCGCGTCGCACTGTTTCGTGCAGTTTATCACTCGCGCTATTTTGCAGCTCGCACTCTTTTGTGCAGTTTATCACTCGCGCCATTTTGCGCGTCGCACTGTTGTGTGCAGTTCACACTTGCGCTGTTTTGCGCGTCGCACTGTTTTTTACAATTTATCACTCACGCTATTTTGGGCGTCGCACTGTTTTTTACGATTTCTCACTCGCGGTATTATGCGCGTCGCACTGTTTTGAGCAGTTTATCACTCGTGCTATTTTGCGCGCCGCACTGTTTTGTGCAGCTTATCACTCGCGCTATTTTCCGGGTCGCACTCTTTTGTGCAGTTTATCACTCACGCCATTTTGCACGTCGCATTGTTTTGTGCCGTTCACAGTTGCGCTATTTTGCACGTCGCACTGTTTTTCACAATTTATCACTCACGCTATTTTGCGCGTCGCACTGTTTTGTGCAGTTGATCACTCGCGCTATTTTGCGCGTCGCACAGTTTTGTGCAGTTCACACTCGCGCTATTTTGCGCGTCGCACAGTTTTTTACAGTTTATCACTCGCGCTATTTTGCGCATCGCACTGTTTTGTGCAGTTTATTACTCGCGCTATTTTGCGCGTCGCACTATTTTGTGCAGTTCTCACTCGTGCTATTTTGCCCGTCGCACTGCTTTTTTCAGTTTATCACTCGCGCTATTTTGCGCGTCGCACTGTTTTGTGCAGTTCACACTCGTGCTATTTTGCACGTTGCACTGTTTTTTACAGTTTATCACTCGCGCTATTTTGCGCGTCGCACTGTTTTGTGCAGTTCACACATGCGCTATTTTGCGCGTCGGACTGTTTTTTACTGTTTATATCTCGCGCTATTTTGCGTGTCGCACTGTTTTTAAAAGTTTATCCATCGCGCTATTTTGCGCGTCACACTCTTTTTTACAGTTGATCACTCAGGTTATTTTGCGCATCGCACCGTTTTGTGCAGTTGACACTCGTGCTATTTTGCACGTCGCACTGTTTTTTACAGTTTATCACTCGCGCTATTTTGCGCGTTGCACTGTTTTGTGCAGTTCACACTCGCGCCATTTTGCGCGTCGCACTGTTTTTTACTGTTTGTCACTCGCGCTATTTTGCGCGTCGCACTCTTTTGTGCAGCTCACACTCGCGCTATTTTGCGCGTCGCACTGTTTTTTACAGTTTATCACTCGCGCGAATTTGCGCGTCGCACTGTTTTGTGCCGTTCACACTTGCGCGATTTTGCGGGTCGCACTGTTTTGCGCAGTTCACACTCGCGCTATTTTGCGCGTCGCACTATTTTGTGCAGTTCACACTCGCGCTATTTTGCGCGTCGCACTGCTTTTTACAGTTTATCAATCGCGCTATTTTGCGCGTCGCACTGTTTTGTGCAGATCACACTGGCGTTATTTTGCTTGTCCCACATTTTTTTACAGTTTATCACTCGCGCAATTTGGCGCGACGCACTGTTTTGTGCAGTTCACACTCGTTGCACTGTTTTGTGCGGTTCACACAGTCGCCATTTTGCGCGTCGCACTATTTTTTACAGTCTATCATTTGCGCAATTTTGCGCGTCGTACTGTTTTGTGCAGTTCACACACGCGCTATTTTGCGCGTTGCACTGTTTTTTACAGTTTATCACTCGCGCTATTTTGCGCGTCGCAGTGTTTTGTGCCGTTCACACTCGCGCTATTTTGCGCGTCGCACTGTTTTGTGCAGTTTATCACCCGCGCTATTTGGCGCGTCGCACTGCTTTGTGCAGTTTATCACTCGCGCTATTTTGCGGGTCGCACTCTTTTGTGCAGTTTATCACTCGCGCCATTTTGCGGGTGGCACTGTTTTGTGCAGTTCACACTCGCGCTATTTTGCGCGTCACACTGTTTTTTACAATTTATCACTCACGCTATTTTGGGCGTCACACTGTTTTTTACAGTTTATCACTCGCGGTATTATGTGCGTCGCACTGTTTTGTGCAGTTTGTCACTCGGACTATGTTGTGCGTCGCACTGTTTCGTGCGGTTCACACTCGCGCTATTTCGCGCGTCGCACTGTTTTGTGCAGTTCTCACTCGCGCTATTTTGCGCGTCGCACTGCTTTTTACAGTTTATCACTCGTGCTATATTGCGCATCGTACTGTTTTGAGTAGTTCACACTCACGCAATTTTGCGCGTCGCACTGTTTTTTACAATTTATCACTCGTGCTATTTTGCGCGTCGCACTGTTTTGTACAGATCACACTGGCGCTATTTTGCGTGTCGTACTGTTTTTTACAGTTTATCACTCGCGCTATTATGCGCGTCGCCCTGTTTTTTCCAATTTATCACTAGTGCTATTTTGCCCCTTGCACTGTTTTGTGCAGTTCACACTCGCGCTATTTTGCGCGTCCCACTGTTTTTTACAGTTTATCACTCGCGCTATTTTGCGCGTTGCACTGTTTTGTGCGGTTCACACTCGCGCCATTTTGCGCGTCGCACTGTTTTTTACAGTTTATCACTCGCGCTATTTTGCGCGTCGCACTGTTTTGTGCAGTTCACACTCGTGCTATTTTGCGCGTCGCACTGTTTTTTACAGTTTATCACTCGCGCTATTTTGCGCGTCGCACTGTTTTGTGCCGTTCACACTCGCGCTATTTTGCGCGTCGCACTATTTTGTACAGTTTGTCACTCGCGCTATTTTGCGTGTCGCACTGTTTTGTGCAGTTTATTACTCGCGCGATTTTGCGGGTTGCACTCTTTTGTGCAGTTTATCACTCGTGCCATTTTGCGCGTCGCACAGTTTTGTGCAGTTCACACTCACGCTATTTTGCGCGTCGCACTGTTTTTTACAATTTATCACTCACGCTATTTTGCCCGTCGCACTGTTTTTTACAGTTTATCACTCGCACTATTATGCGCATCGCACTATTTTGTGCAGTTTGTCACTCGCGCTATTTTGTGCGTTGCACTGTTTTGTGCGGTTCACACTCGCGCTATTTTGGGCGTCGCACTGTTTTGTGCAGTTCTCATTCGCGCTATTTTGCGCGTCGCACTGCTTTTTACAGTTTATCACTCGCGCTATTTTGTGCGTCGTACTGTTTCTTGCAGTTCACACTCGCGCTATTTTGCGCGTCGCACTGTTTTTTTGCAGTTTATCACTCGCGCTATTTTGCGCGTCGCACTGTTTTTTACAGTTTATCACTCCCGCAATTTTGCGCGTCGCACTGTTTTCTGCAGTTCACATTCGCGCTATTTTGCGCGTCGCACTGTTTTTTACAGTTTTTCACTCGCGCTATTCTGCGCATCGCACTGTTTTGTGCAGTTCACACTCGCGCTATTTTGCGCGTCGCACTTTTTTTTACAGTTTATCACTCGCGCTATCTTGCGCGTTGCACTGTTTTGTGCACTTCACACTCGCGCTATTTTGCGCGTCGCACTGTTCTTTACAGTTTATCACTCGCGCTATTTTACGCGTCGCACTGCTTTGTGCACTTCACACTGGCGCTATTTTGCGCGTCGGACTGTTTTGTGCAGTTCTCACTCGCGCTATTTTGCGCGTCGCACTGCTTTGTACAGTTTATTACTCGCGCTATTTTGCGGGTTGCACTCTTTTGTGCAGTTTATCACTCGTGCCATTTTGCGCGTCGCACTGTTTTGTGCAGTTCACACTCGCGCTATTTTGCGCGTCGCACTGTTTTTTACAATTTATCACTCACGCTATTTTGCCGTCGCACTGTTTTTTACAGTTTGTCACTCG